>OMLP01001086.1:24417-45669 GCA_900302685.1 Spondyliosoma cantharus | reverse complement strand
GTGCAGACAGGCGGCGTATGAACTTATTAGGATGCAATGCGTAAAAGAACTACCTTCGATCGTGTAGGTCGCAACAATACCCAAAGGGCTGGGATTAAAAATAATACTACTAATAATAATAACATCAGGAGCAATATTAATAACAGCAGGCCTGCTGTCACATATTTCATACCCAGCCCTTGTGGATCGACAGAGATCCGTCTTCTGCGCTTAATGTCAAACACAAGAAACGTGTGATTTTTTTTTTTAGTCTCATATGGGTTTGTCAGATCATGCAGCCTTGTGTATGTGCGCGCACTTGTGGTTGTGTGAGTGCGCGAGCGCGCGGGCGCGCGTGTGTGTGGCTGACTAACGACGGTTGTGTTTGTGTGTGTGTGTGTGTGTGTGTGTGTGTGTGTGTGTGCGTAATGGTGGTGAGAGTGCGCGTCAGGCTTATTTGGACTATACTCGGTGTTTCCTTTAAAACAGCTCCAGAGCCACTGATGGAGTAAAATAAATAAATAAATAAGAATAATGTGTGTTAGGCCCCAGCGCAGCCTCCGAGGTGTTAATTCGGCTCTTTTTGTCAGGGGTGGCGGGGTGGTGGTGGTGGCGGCGGAGCGCTGAGATGAGAAACAGAGCCAGCGTCTCCAAATGACCACATTACACATGAGATCCCATCGGGTTGTATACAGCCGGCGATAGTTATGTAGCCTCGTCTGCGTCAGTGTGTGTAGGATTGTGTCGGCTGCCACAGGAACCCGCACAAGTGTACAACTGCATTGCTGAAGTAAACAAACCCTCCACAGCGCCAGGAGAGATTAGATGTTGCCCCCTTAAAACAATGCACTAACTTGGAGTTTGTTTAAATTTGTCGGGGGCGATGGACGGGAAGGACACTTTTGATTTATTACAGTCTACAGGGTCAGTGCTGCTCCAGGAGTTTTGTCTTTATTCCAAAGGATTACAAATGGTAGAGAGGGATTTTTAAATCCTTGGTGGAGATGTTTCAGCAGTCTTGATTGAAGTCTTTTAGTGTATTTTGTGGCTATATTATGTAGGTAGGTGTCATCTACCACATTCTGAAAAGGCCTGAGGATGTCTACATCACTTTTTAAAGCTTAATTTGTCTACAGCCTACAGCAGGTCCAGGAAAACTGCTTTTGTTTATTAGCTAATAGGTGTGATCAGCATACAGTAGAATCACAATATAATATCAATATCGTACAATAAAGTACCTTCAGAAAGTCCACAGAGTCAGTGAGATTTGCCTTCATACCCGAGGATTACAAACGGGAAATTTTGAGGAAGTCCTGAGTCCAGAAGTTTTTATTTGGTTCCGTACCTATGTTATGCAGCAATGGTTGATTTTGTCACTTTTTAGAGCGCAGTTTGTGAAAAAGATGTTACATGTCAATGTTAAAGATTTGAACCCAGAGTCTAGTATATACATGCAGCACACTCTGAACTTATCCTAAGCAACGGCCTACAACAAGTGCAGGACTGCTCTGCTCTTGTTTGTTAGATAATGGGTGATCAGCATACTGTAGAACCACAGTATCATATACTGGATGGACTGGATAGCAAGCTAGCTAGAAAAGCCGAGGGTTTGCAGTTTACAGAGCATAATTAGATCAACTATAGCCTACAGGTTAGGAAGTGTCTAATGGCATTGACTAAAATCCCATATGTAGAAGACTTTTTAACAAACATAATTGAATTCTTACGTCTCCACCACTTTTTGACACAAAGTGATGCCCTTGATATGGCCCAAGGATACTGGGAAATATATATTATCAGCTATTTATTGGTGTCTGTGTAATTCTAAACAGCAATATGAAACCAAACTGCTTTCATTAACTTACTTTAATTTTCACATTTTCCGAGGAAGGCAACATGATTTCAATTTGGCGGCCCGTGTTCCACAAGGATTCACAGAGGAAAGGAAAAAAGTCAGGATGTTTTAACCCATTAAATCTTACTGTTAGAGCTCTGGGATATCTGTGCTCACTACATCTTAGCCTGTTTTACCTTCAGGGGCACATAAACTCTCAGTTATCTGGATTGGCTGTTGTCTTAAATTGCCTATAGTATGTTTCAAAGGTGATAAACTGATTACTTTATGTGTCAGACCTGCACATTTTACTCAGCAACATAAAAGTCTCTATAGGAAAACTGAGGAACGATTGCAAGCTTTGGAATTATAATGTTTTGATGCAATTCCAGTCAACTTCTAGTGAACTCCTCTCATGATTGGTAATGTGTATGCCTTAGAAAACTCACCCCGTTCTCCAGTGGATGCTTACCCAAACTCTTAACTTACATACCTCTACCATGACAATGTGAAATTCCTGTTTCACATTGTCATGGCCAAGATATCTGTCAAGTTGTTAAACTGATCCCCATGAAAAAACATATAACAACATATACGTTGCCGTGCCCACAGCGGGCAAGAAAAAGATTGACCAAGATATTTTATAATTCGCCTTTTGTGGCATTGTTAGGCAATAAATAACAGGTACAATTTCATCTTTTTAAAAACATACATTATTTTGTATGTATAGTGAGAAACACAACTGATATAAACAATGTCAGCAACTGTACAAAAGAACACATCCGTCACTCTGGTGTGTAAATACATGCTGTTGCACAGGTTCACAATCAGATTTTATATACGACATGACCATATATGTCTCACACAGATATGCTTACAGATGCGATGTTCACACAAGTCACTGTATGCTAGCATTGCTATTTTTGTTACTAACCATTTGTTTAAAATGTGTCAATACCAGAAGTTTAAAAAAAGGTTTTAAGGGTCTGCTAAAAATATCTGACCCATCTACATGTAACATCTGCCCAACAGAACATGTAATTTAATAGATTATATCACACGCGCTCACTTCATTCAGCTGACCACCAGATTATCTCGGCTTTAAGCTTAACATGTGTACAAGTGTTGTGCCGGAAGCTGTTTGTTATGTTAGCTGCCGCTGCTCTCTGTTAGCAGAGCGGAGAGAGACGCCGAGACGGACAAAACCATTTCAAAAAACAACTTAAACAATTCATCCAAAGCCTTGCTTAGACAAACCAGAGAGAGAGACGGGGAAGGAAGGTCGCGTTACAATCTGCTCTGCCAATAAAAAAGTGATTATTACATGAAGATTGCTACCTTGAGCCCCTTTAAATAAACCCGCGATATTGCTGAGAACCTGTGTCGTAACGTGTTCTTCTTCTATTTTTGTCCACAGATACATTGCAAATCAAAACAGACTGTTTGACATCAGCGACAACAGTCTGAGGCACTACATAAACCTCAGAAACCTGTAAGTATCATCCACTTTGTTTATCTGTGTCTGTCATGGGCTCACGATGTGTTTCACCAACTGATAACTCCACAATTTAACTCCCAACAGAACGGTGATGAAAACGAGATTGACGTCTATATCATCAGATGCATTTTACAACAACACAAGACTTGAATACGTGTAAGAACTCTCTCTGTGGTTATTTCATTGACGTACGCGTGCGCGTTGGCCTTGTTTGGATTTACATTGCTTTGCTTTTCCATTCCAGAAATCTCCGAGACAACAACCTGTCGACGCTGTCATGGAGAACATTCCAGAACTTCAACTCGTCGTTCCCGTAGGTGTACACGAAGCTGTCTGTCGCGAGCGCCCAAAAGACGGCGAGTTTCTCACGTGCCGCTCGTGTGCTTGTCTTTTCCCAGGCTCCTTCTGTCCGGAAACCCTCTGGATTGTGTTTGTGAGAACTTGTGGATCAAGCTGAGGCTCCTAGAAGACCCCGACAGTCCAGACTTGAAATGCCTGGACGACAGAGGACAGCCGAGGTCCTTCGCCACACTCACTCCACCCGACTGCGGTAACGTAAAACCATGTTATAAATAAGCAGATATCGAACATTCTAGAGGGACAGAAAAAAGAGAGGTCGGAAACAAAGGCGGAAGAGGAATCTGCGATACAAATCGATGTAAAGGTGTTTCATGTCGTTTCACACAGTGGTTCCCATCGTAGAGGTCACCCCAAGAACCGTGACACGGATGCAGGGGAGTAACGTGGAGGCTGAGTGCACCGCCTCGGGCTCCCCTCCTCCTGAGATCCTGTGGAACCTTGATATGCTCTCTACCCACAACGAGGTGAGCCGGACCTCCACACAGCCTCCCCGTTAAAACCTTCGCTACAGGTCCACCACTTAAAGCCTCCTGGTTTTTTTTCTTTTCTTTTTTTTGGTCTTTGAGTGGAAGCGGAAGACATCTTGGGAAATGTGATGCCTGCGGTCGGAAATATTACTTATGAGAGGAGCTCGAGTTTCAGAGCTGCGAACTAGAATAGGATGAAGGTCACGATGGAGACGTAGACTTGTAGACTACGACTCGTGTTAAAATGTAGGTGTGGTGATGTTCTTTAAGTTTATTTTACCAACAAATCATGTGAAAAGACCCAACACACACTCTTGATCCTACCGGAATAAAAGTATAAAAGTACTAACACCAAAATATACTGACAACAAAGTACTCATTGTGCAGAATAGCCCTTTTAGAATAGAATATTACCTATTAAATGATTGGATTATAAATATTAATGTCCATCACTTAATGTTGCTGCTGGTAAAGGTGGAGCTAATTTTAACAGCTGAGTACCTTGTAAATATCCACCCTGGAGATCGATAATGTTTTATCCCATCCTAACCTTTGACAGTCCATCATGATGTATTTGTTATTCATATTTAGTAGTATCATTATCTCTCAGGGTTGGAAGGGTTTCTTTAAAAAATGTATTGTGACATTTATTAATTACCTTTTTAAAAATGTGGTCAGTAATCCAAGTGTGAGAATTTAAACGTAATGTAGCTCGGTTACTTTCCGCTACTTTTGGATTTACCTCCATAACAAACATATGCAAATAAGGACGAGAAAAAAGAATTATCACTAGCTTGAATTTTAAAGTAATCTTAATGACGAGCGCGTCTTCCGAGTTAGAGAGAAAGACATATGATGTGCTGTCACGTGTGAGTATATGCATGTTACATCCTAGTATATGATTCTTTATTTTAAATTGTAATCCAGTTACTCTGAATGTACCTGTAATCTAATTACATCTTTTTCTTTTTCTGTAACTTCACTGGGTTACAGCTACCTTTTTGTCTTTGCATCTTAATAACGTAAATCCTGCTACATGTATTCTGTTACTCGCCTGGTAACTCGTGACTAAAGGTGGATGAGAAATGTAGTGGAGTAAGAAGTGCAATAGTTCAACCATAAAGTTGCAGGAAATTAAATCACCCGAGTTAAATACAGATACCTCAAACTTGTACTTAAACTATAAATCATGCTCAGTTGGTCACAAGTAAAAAAAAATCAATCCTTGAATAAAAGTATTAGCATTAAAATATACCTGAAAAACTAGTCGTTTGTGCAGGCTGGGTCATTTCCACGTAGCCTCCACTGCGTCAACCTCTGACAAAATTACGCTTTTACATAGCTTAGTTCATTCGCCCAAAACAGTCTATGGAAATGCGACAGATTCGCATTTTGAGTTTTGAGATTTTTTCGAACTTTCAAATGTTTGCTTAAAATTCACCCGATGTTTTATGGAAATGTGGCTATTGTTGGTTTTTTCATGGGTGAGTTGCGAATGTAAATGTAAGAGTGTTACAACTGTCTCAGGGTCATGGCTGTTAAAGCTGTTATAGTAGCCTACTGTACTCGTGCATTGAAGACAGTGGTGGGTTGTGGGTAATTGTGGGCGCCAGGTTTTGAAAATAAAGAAGAATGTGTGGAGTAAAAAAGCTGATATCTCTGGTTCTGTTGCATCGATTTCACTCGTTTGCTTTTAAACCAGCCATGATGATGATAATCGGTGGACTGCTTTTTAAAACCTGGTGCCTATATTACCCACGATGCAACTTGTGACATCACTGGAGACGATTTATCAGATTACATGCAGCATGCACCTCTGGAGCCACAACAGGCTTTATACTCCTTTTTTCACATATGCAGTAAATGTGTAAAATTGCGGTGTTACCCTTTAAAAAAAACTTGTGACTTTCTACATCACATCGATTTTGCACACATGGGACGTGTAATGTAAATATTGATGCTGTGTCTCCAGATTTATTCTTCAGATATGAAGAGCACCCTCACCTTGTCGGACCTGTCTCCTTATGATAACGGCAGGCTGATCGTATGCAGCGCTGAGAACATGGTCGGTCAGACGGAGGCCACGCTTCAGCTCAATATTCTCTGTAAGGACTCCTGCTTTTCTGTTAGCGCCGACTGTAAAATGTTAACCAGCTATATAGCATGCGTCTAATTTCCTCTCATGATCTTTTAAATGCTGCTCCTCAAAGACTTTGTTATTTCCAGTGGAAGCACAAGGCTCCTCAGTTTGTTATCATAACTGTCTCCTGGGAAATCTTATTGACTCTCCATGTTTCCTTTCCATAACTCTTCCTCCTGTGAAGCTCCTCATGCCCGACCACACTCCTCTGCTTGTTTCGCCGCCACATTTCTCCTCATTTTCCTCATCCACGTTTTCCTGGTGTCAGTGTTCAGATGTTGTGTCATCAGTCTCTCTCCTCCTTCTCTAAGTCCATGACTGTTGCTTTTCCTACTGGCTTTTACTCCTGGTGTTGACTTTCCTATCACCCCGTTATTACTCTTCCTCTACTGTTGCCTCCGTGTCAGTTGCCCCCACCATCCAGCAGCTGCTGGGGCCGGAGCGCGACCACCACTGGTGCATCCCCTTCAGCGTGACAGGGAACCCCAAGCCCAAGCTGCAGTGGTACCACGAGAACAAGCTTCTCCTAGAGCAGGACTACATCCGCACCATGATCCACCTGTCCACCGAGAGCGAGTACCACGGCTGCCTGCAGCTGGTCAACCCCACGCACATCCACAACGGCATGTACAAGCTGGTGGCGAAGAATGAGTACGGCCGCGACGAGAAGACGGTCTACGCCCAGTTCATCGACCCGCCTGACGACCACACAGGTGTCATTCGTTCTGTTAGAAGTCAGTTCATTTTCCAAGGCTAGTTTGTATTTTCAACAGCTAACATATAGATTTGTTCCCATTTTTGACAGATGACCCCCTCTACTACTGTAAGTAATTATTCAGCTTTTTTAAAAGCAGCAATTTTTCATTTTGGTCGTTTTGTGAGAACTTTAAATGCACTTAAAATGAACTCTTACTTGTTCTTGTTGCTGTTCTTGCATCTCGCCTCTGCCCAGACACGACAGGTAGGTCTTTTGAACTTGTAGAGCGCTCACACTAAATCTACACTATATATTCTCGGGATGGGAATCACCAGAAATCATCGCGATTCCCAAAGATATAATACGTACGAAGGGCTTTGTTATATATTTTGTCAAGTCATGGACCTACATTATTCCAAGTTTACTCAAGGTCACGATAACTTACGGGATAGAGTGAGGAAGGAAGTCCGCGAATGTTACGTGAATAAAAATAAATCACCACCTCGTCCGTGAACATCAATGATTCAGGTGAATGGCTGAACTCAGCACTCACCAGAGGCTCCGGTTCTCTCTTCTTCTTCTTCTGCCCTCTTCTCTCCATAACGTTACGTTCATGTAGTAAAGTACATTTTCCCTCCGGCTCCAGTCAGCAGTCAACATCACAGAACATAATCTGGCCTGCTGCAGTCAGGTTGATAAACAGGAGTGAAGAAAAAAAATACACTTTTAATCCTGAAAGGTTCCAAAGTAATCTCTGTAGGAAAACTTTGTCAACATCTGATTTATCGAATATAACAGAGAACATTTTCAATCTGAAAAATATCATGACACTATGCTGTATCTATTCCCCCCCACACCCGTAATATATACTGTAACACTGACACTCATCATCAATAACTTTTATTATTATTGTTTTTAAATATTCTGACAAGCATTTTTAACTTTTTTCAGACCCGCCGCTCCCTCCTTTGGATGACAGCGTCGCAGTAAGTGATCCTCATCAGTCCTGACCATTTACAGAAACCTTTTTGCTTGTGACCCCTAAAAAAATGTTTAGTCATTATCCTGCTGTCATAGATCATATTCCTGGTTTTGCTTGAAAATGACTCATGCCTCCTTATATTATATATCATTGGGACCCCAAACCCAGATTCAGAACCACCGATATATAAGGACGTTTAGTTGATGGTTATGTTTCAAACAATCTTTTTGTTGTTGTCTTTTCAGGTGTACGTAGTTGTTGGAATCGCAGGAGTTGCCCTGACTGGCTGCGTTCTGATGGTCATCATCCTGAAATATGGAAGAAACTCCAAATTTGGTATTAAAGGTGAACTCATTTTCTTAAAGGAGTAGTTCGACATTTTTGGGAAATAGACTTATTATAGTTCTTGACGAGCATAATGTAGCTGTATGATTGCACACATAAACATATCTTTACAGTGAGTTTTAAAGCATTTATTAACTGTTTATACACATGTACAAATAAGGTTGGTTTAAAATCTTTTTAGTGGGGTTGAAACTCCATAATCTACACAGTTATGGATGCTTCATAAAACAAGTTTTATGTGATAAATACATTGATTACGACACTTAAATAACCTTATGTCTGCTTACAACTGCATTAAACCATTAATGAATTGATTGTATAATACTTCTAAGTGGAAAATAGGCTAAAATCAAGTGTTACTGTCTCAAAGCTCATTGCAGTTTCCTCTGAGAAACAATGACTGTAGAGGAATTTATAAGTCCTACTTTGTCCTCGTGTTGTTTTAGTCTGCCTGTGATCTGCTGATACATTATTGTCATTGTAAACAACGTGTATTTTCTCTTTTCTCTGCCTCCCCCTCTTCCTCCTGTACGACCACAATGCTTCTTCCCTCTCCTCTCCTCTCCCCTCCTCTTCTCTCTCCTCCTCTGTGGCTCCCCAGGCTCCTCCTCAGTCATCAGTAATGACGATGACTCTGCCAGCCCTCTTCATCACGTCTCCAATGGCAACAACACCCCGTCGTCCTCGGAGATGGGTCCAGATGCAGTGATCATTGGGATGACAAAGATTCCTGTCATTGAGAACCCACAGTACTTCCGTAACTCCAGCAGCATGCTGAAAGCTGACACGTGTGAGTTACTGCCTCGCTCGGCAAACGGGCAGTAACCCGGACCTTTTCTGATAAATCCATGCAGGGGTCACTGCCCGACGCCATATTTATTGTCTGCATCCTGCTGTATTGCGAAAGTGACTCCTGCTGTCGGGGTGGTGGGGGGGCAGCTGGACACTTTGCCTGCACATGATGTGCAGACACAAGCTTGTATACAGAAGGTTAAAGTCAGTAGATTCAATTTAATTGTGCAAATAAATCCACATAGCACTATGTAGACTTAAAACAAATTATAAGTATTGTAGTATGCGTTTTACATCCTGACGCTTCTAGAGGTTTTCTTTTTTAACCTTGGTGACGATTATTAACAACAGAACACAGCAAGCTATCTCCCGAGACACGACAAACAAAAAAAAGGAAAGGAAACAGAAAAGGGAATGAAGACCGAGCTGGTAGCCATAAAATTATATATTTCATTATATTCTCACTCAAAGTCTGACCTCAAAGGGTGAATAAGTGAGAATTTCAGTTGAAAACACTCAAAAATTCACTTAAATTACCAAGAGAATGTAAATAAATTGCAGTTTTTACATTTTTTTTATATCTACTTAAGTTAGCATCTAACGAGCCCAGGCCCAGTCCAATGCTCCTGTGGTAGCGGTGTTAATGCTAACACTCCCCTGGTCCCCGAGCTCCAGTCTAAACTGCTAGCTGCACTGCTAGCTGTACTGCTAACTGAGACAACTAGCTTACTGCCGCTACATTTAGCAGTCACTCCGGTGTTATGCTGCCTCCCTATTTGTTTTGAATAAGAATTAAACAGGTGGCCAATTTTTAACCTTTTTTCCCCCCTGACAGCCTGAAAGTATTTTGTAGCGGCGTCTCATCATTGATATTCCATCCTTCAAATGAGACATCACCCCTGTTTACAGTATCTCACCTGAACAGGATGTTGACTCCAAATGCATTATTAAATCTTTATGAATTTCCTGCCAAAAGGGCACAATAATCCTGCAATCTCAGAAGATCTGAGAGTGATTGGCGTAACTTCTCCCACAGTCTCTAATATTTACTGCCACTTCCCAGAAGTCGTTTTTGCAAAAGGTGTAATAAAGACATTCCAACAGAATGATTGCCATGTAGTCGAGCAAGTTGTTTTGTACATTTTTTTATTGAATATCTTTTAGTATTTTGACTGTTCATTAGACAAATTATTCCATCTGAAGACGTAAACCTGTGGTGTAGAAGACAACGACTGGCTTTTTTTTTTCTGTTTCGTAATATTTTACAGGTGAATTTATGGTTTACCAAATCAAAGAAATCGCTGATCATTTTTGGCCTGATTAAATTTGACCTTTAGACTTAAAGGGAGATATTCCTGACGAAAACACTCCTTCCAGTGAAGATGACAGACGTTTTACGTACACCGAAATAACAAAGAGATACTTGTGACCTTGAGTCAGGTCTGTCTGTTTCTGCCTCCCAGTCGTCCAGCACATCAAGAGACACAACATCGTCCTGAAGCGGGAGCTGGGAGAGGGAGCCTTCGGGAAGGTGTTTCTTGCTGAGTGCTACAACCTGACACCGGACCAGGAGAAGCTCCACGTGGCAGTCAAGGTGCGGATCAGGAAGCCGTTCTCTCAGATAATCAATGCACTTGTCAATCAGTTAGTGATTTCCATTGACTACATGTACATTAATGGAGAGAGCGCTCCTGATTGTGACTCTGCCTTTTTTTACGTCAGACTCTGAAAGAGGCCAACGAGAGCGGCCGGGCGGACTTCTACAGAGAGGCCGAGCTTCTCACCAACCTGCAGCACGATCACATCGTCACCTTCTATGGAGTGTGTGTGGAGAGCGACCCCCTCATCATGGTGTTTGAGTACATGAAACACGGTGACCTAAACAAGTTCCTCAGGTAGGTTCATTTACGCATGAGCTAAAGGAAGAGTTCAACATTTTGGTATATATTGGTCTTGCTTAGATGAGAAAACTGATACCGCTCGATACGTTCGATATGTGGCTACAGCAGCCTATTAGCTTAGCTTAGCATAAAGACTGTTAACAAGGGAACAGCCTGCATGGCTCACTCCAAAGATTTGGAAAATTAAATCTACCAGCACCTCTAAATAATCTCTTGTTTTTTTGAAGGTACACTATGGAGGATTTTACTTACTCACTTTCTTATTATTGTGTTGTGTTGGGGCTGTTTTTTTAATTTCAGAGAACGATAGTTGATTGTTGAGTCTCATTCCCAGGTCGTCAAAAACTGACGCTTTGGATTGGTGTCTGCCAACCCATTTCTTGGCTGGGAGCTGTGACTTTACTGAATATGATGTCAAATTAGTGGCAAAAGCCCACACACATAAAACCCATAATATCATATACAATAATACAACACCAGCGCAGAGAGCAGAGTGTGCGAGTGGAAAATCATTTCTGCTCTGGGTCTTGCGAGATCGGGTCTGTGACTTGGCATCCTGTCGAGGTCATCGTCTCTCCGGTTGTGCAGCTGCAGATCCTCATCCAGACATTCCTTCAGCTCCGCTCTGGAACGAACTCTCAGCATTTTCAACGATCTCTGTAAACATATTTGTCCGGTAACCCTTGGTGGAAGAAGTATCACAATCCTTTACTATTACAATGAAAGCGGTGACGCATGTTTAAATGTTCAGAGAGGCTGTTGTAAACGCTGAGCGTCTGTTCCAGAGGAGTGCTGAAGGAATGTGCTGATGAAGATCTGCAGAGAGAGGACGACCACGGCAACATCGTTACAGGCTGTGCGCGAGGGAGGAGAGGGATTTTGTTTCAGTTTTATAATGAGACAATGCACTGGTTCAGATCTGGTTAGGGTTTGGGAAAGATCATGTTTCGGGTTAAGAAGGTCTTTCAGAGGTCTGGAGTTACCATCCGGACTTGCGATCACTGTTTTGTGCGCTCGTGTTTTGAGCATGAGACTATGTAGGGTTTTTAAACTAATCAAACTTTTTGCTTTTGGCCAGAAAATATGGTGCGTTCCATTGATCTAAGAAAAAAAAAAAAGACCTCCGACACAGTAACGTGCACTGGAACGGTCATCTAAGTCATGAGTCGAAAACAAGATCCACGTAGCCTGAGTTTGCTGACATTTATGCAGATGAGACCACAGCAGTATGGCGGTGCACATCGTGAACAACCTTCCATTCAAACACCCGTTTACAGCGAGCATCCATGTTTTTCTAAAGCAGATGTACTGGGATGCTTTTAGATTGGAAGTCCGGAATACCAACTAGGAAATTCCGACTTCCCACTTGCACTGGAACGCACCTACAGTCCAGCATATAATCCACCATAGAACCCACACCAGTAAATCTGTTTTCCAAACATGGATAAACCAAACGAGAGTTTAAAGACGTAACTTGTGACGTCACCTGTCGAAGGCAGCTCCAAACGATCTGCTGCTCACTGTGCTCTTCACCGTAGCTTTCTTTGACCGTACCAACCAGCTGCTGTTAGCAAGGTAGCTCAGTTAGCTAAGTTAGCAGCTATATGCCAAACACAGATGTGGATGTAAGGTCAGCACTGTTGACTTTAGCACTGTTGGACAGAGCCAGGCTATCTGCATCCTCCTGTTTTTAGTCTTTGTGCTAAACTAAGCTAACTAGCGCTGTGGAGTCGATCTTCTCAGCTAACTAAAAAGCAAACGAGCCTTGTTTTTCTAAATGTCCAAAAATTCCTTGAAGCATCCATATGAACTGAAGTTATGGATGGCCAATACTGTGATATGAAAAAAAATAAATGTTTCCGCCTGATAATTCCAATTCTCATCATACCATGAAGTTGGAACCAGTGCATGTTTGGCTAAAGTTAGCTGCAATCATTAAATCTACGATCTCAGAACATAATAGTTGAAAGTCATATTTAAATCGGCCCATTTCTAGAGCAGGGGTCATTACAATGCGTCATATTTTCTTTAGCGACTGAAGCTCTGATGAGGTGTTTCTGGGTGCAGGTCCCACGGTCCTGATGCAGTGCTGATGGCAGACGGTCAACACAGTATCCTGGTGGAGCTCACCCAGTCCCAGATGCTGCACATTGCCCAGCAGATTGCTGCTGGCATGGTCTACCTGGCGTCCCAGCACTTCGTCCACAGAGACCTGGCAACCAGGAACTGCCTGGTAGGAGAAAACCTGCTGGTCAAGATAGGAGACTTTGGCATGTCAAGAGACGTTTACAGCACAGACTACTACAGAGTGAGTCCAAAGTATTTTTTTGATTTTTGTCCCCATTCTCACCTCATCTTCCTCACGCGCGCACGCACACACACACGCACGCGCACACACACACACTCCCTCTGATATACACACAGAAATATGGAAATGCGGCCACATCGTCTCAAATATGCAATTAGAATTTTTATTCCAGTTTTGGCCTGAAATAGCTGTGTAGCTGCAGAAATGACAATTTCAACCAGAGGTATTTTATCTATTTTTAATACCATTTAAATGCAAATTCTATAATCTGCATAAAATTACTGTTTCGATGGTAATAAAGGCCAACAGTGCAAAAAATGCATCAGCCATGTCTCTTTCTCCCCGGGGCAATGAGTTAAAAACTTCCCTTCACTCGGCATGACCGGCATCATATTAAACCGCAGAGGAGTTATAGTATATTGTATGTAAATATCACACTTTGATGGATAAAAAAAAAAAAAAAAGAAGAAGAAGAAGAAGAAAATTGTCACGTTGAGGAGCAGATTTAATTATTTTCTTCCCTGTCTCAGATCCCACAGTGCCCTCTGCTGCCCGAAGCAGAGTCAGAAATCCAAACACACACACACACACACATACACACACACACATGGGAAACGTCATATCTGTGATGCATTTGCCAGATAAGATCACCATAAACAGCGGCTGTCACTAACTCCTGATATCAGACGTTTTTATCGAAGCGAAATCAAAAGCATGCCCACAGCTGACAACGGGAGGCCGCCTCGTCCGCTGTGAGCGGCTACGGTAAATTAGATCAACCAGGAAAACCAATGTAACCGCAGTTAACAAGTAGTTTAGTTGTGAATAAAAAACAGAATTATATAGAATGGTATTCATTGATCTCCCAGTCGTAAAGAGGGTCGTATAATTATGCGTCACTGTTCTAAAAATTTGGTATTTTTATATCAGTAGCAGATTCTGGATGAAACATGTTTTTTTAGGGCACCATATTTGATACAAACCCCCGACACCGGCTCGAATATCGTTAATTTAATAACCTACTGGTGTTGAATATGACCTAATGCAGTACAGTAAAAGGTGATTGGATGAAGTCGAAAGGAAGGAACTGATGGAAGAACTCAGAAAGACACTGGTTTTATAGAAGATAATGAAGGAGCAACGGGTGTGTTACAGGAATGCCGAAGTGACGACATGTAATTTCCCGCTACTACTGCACATCCACTCCGTTTACAGTTCATTAGGTACACATGGCAAAAAATAATGCAGTTTAATAATAGTTTAAATATCTTAAGAAACTAGATAGACAAACCTGAAAGGACAACACAATTTCAGTTAACAATTAGTTTAGTTGTGAATAAGACCAGAATTATGTAGAATGACATTCATTGATCTCATAGTCATAAAGAGGGTCGTATAATTATGCGTCACTGTTCGTAAAATTTGGTATTTTTATTTCAGTAGCAGATTCTGGATGCAGTATGTTATTTTATGGCACCATATTGGATGCAAACCCCCGACACCGGCTCAAATATCATTCATTTAATAACCTACTGGTGTTGAATATGACCTAATGCAGGTGAAGTGGTGAAGGGATGGAAGTACAGTAAGAGGTGATGGAGGCGAAGGGAAGGGAAGGAAATGCGTTTAGTAGAAAGGAAGGAACTGATGGAAGAACTCAGAAAAGCGCTGATTTGATAGGAGGTAATGAGGGAGCAGCGGGTATGTTACAGGAATGCCGGAGTGACTGAACGTAATTTCCCGCTACTACTGCACATCCACTCCGTTTACAGTTCATTAGGTACACATGGCAAAAAAAAATAATGCAGTTTAATACACCAGTGCTGCGGCAGATCCAACTTGTATGAAGGTTATTATGTTAAGATTTGTTTACATTGTTGATCCCACTTAAATGCGTTGATTTACAGTCCACAAACAGGTGTTCCTATTACGTGACCCACCCATTTTAAATCACCTAGCTTAAAGGTGCACTGTGTAGTTTTATGAAAGAAGAGATTTTTCTTTTTATATATCTTAACAAACTAGATAAACAAACCTTAAAGGACGACACAATTTCATACTGTTTTACTTTGTTTATATGTGGCGGACCCTGCCACCTTTCTAGCTTCACACAGTGTACTGGGGACCTTTTTTTTTCCTCTGAGAACAGCTTGTTTATTAAGTTATGGAAAAGATAAGTATGTCTGAGTTTGTATTATTACCTAATTATTATTGTAACGTTTGAATTTCTTCTCCACAACTACACAGTGCCCCTTTAATATAAAGTATAAACTGGAGCTGATGGGAATGTCATCGGTTTCACAGGTTAAACTGGTCATAAGCCAGCTTAGTTTTTACCTGATGATTCTTCTTTTCTCTTCATTGGACTCCAATTAGCATCCACAAAGTCGTTGTTAGTCTTCTTGGCGTTTTACTGAAAATCAAAACTCACAAAAAGTGAAATTTATTCCTCAGTATCAATCAATTAAGTAATTTTGAACATAAAACAACCAACAAAAGTTGATATCTGCGCACAAACAATGGAAACAATAAAGTACCTGTGTCACATAACATTAGTGATATTGATATAAACCAAATTTAGAATTTATCATCTACTGACCCTGAATATTTGCAGCATATTTCCCAGCAATCGATTTGATAGTTGTCAAAATATTTAATTAGAAACCCACAGACATCTGCATCATAGCGCAGAAGATGATCACCACAGTCATTCATCCTCTGGGCGACATGAATGCCTTTACCAGATTTCATGCCAATACATCCAGTACACACAACCACACGTGTCTACAAATAAAGCACAGTCAGTTTAACCAGCAGCTGTTCAGAAGATGATTTTTCTCTCTCTCTCTCTGTCACTCTCTTTCTGCAGGTGGGCGGTCATACGATGCTGCCGATCCGCTGGATGCCCCCGGAGAGCATCATGTACCGGCGGTTCACCACAGAGAGTGACGTGTGGAGCCTCGGCGTGGTGCTGTGGGAGATCTTCACGTACGGCAAGCAGCCCTGGTACCAGCTCTCCAACAACGAGGTCAGAGTCTCTTTGACTCAGCGGTCAAACAGTGTTCACAGAGACACTACTTTAAATTACACACACTCTTCCTTAAGTTCACAATATCCATTTAAGGTAATTTGGTTGAACTCCAGTTCCAGTTGGTTGTGTGAGGATAAGAATACCATGCACTGACATTATAATACCATATTCATCAAAGTGTCCATATTCTCACAATATATTTGTTATATTTGAACATTCACACAAAGAAACACAATGTAACGATACAACAGTTTGAGACCAGACATACACACACGCTGGTATCAGATAAGATACAAAGAAAACAAGATATTTCCCTGCATTGTTTACAAGTTCCTTTCCAGGTAAAGCAAACATTTCCATCTTTTATAGAATCCATGTACGGTTCCCAGAAGTGAACAAAGTCTTTCTGCTTGCCCTTAAAAATATCTTTTCAAGATAAGGAAAGTCATGCCCTGTACAAAGCGGCAAAAAGGGGAAAGCTTTCTTGGGCGTGCCTGCTAGTGTTGCCGGACAGCCAATGGAGATAAATGCATAAATGAGAAAACGTGACGATTATCGCATTCATGTCATTAGCCAAACAGCCGACTTTGCTTTGTCACCCGTCCTCCTGCAGGTGATTGAGTGCATCACCCAGGGCCGCGTGCTGCAGCGGCCCCGCACCTGTCCTAAAGAGGTGTACGACCTGATGCTGGGCTGCTGGCAGAGGGAGCCCTACATGAGGCTGAACATCAAGGAGATCCACGGCATGCTCCAGAGCCTCGCCAAGGCCTCGCCCGTGTACCTGGACATACTGGGCTGAAGCGGCCGGTCCTCTTGTATGTACTTTGGCGTGCATGTGTGCGTGTGAGCTGGGTATGTGGAGAGTGTGTGTGCGTGTCTGTCTGCACATGGCGAGACGGAGGGAAGACGAGGGGAAAATGAAGGGCCGTGCGACTGCGTGAACGCCTGCGTCTGTGTACAGTACCTGGCTGTAAATGTCACTGTAAATGCTATCGTCCGTGTCCTCATCCCATCGAGAAAAAAGCCTTAAATT
This sequence comes from Spondyliosoma cantharus, assembly GCA_900302685.1. Lineage (NCBI taxonomy): Eukaryota > Metazoa > Chordata > Actinopteri > Spariformes > Sparidae > Spondyliosoma > Spondyliosoma cantharus. The sequence goes on along the minus strand of OMLP01001086.1, from coordinate 28,302 downwards.
TTGAGTGATTTGCTTTTTGCTTTTTTTTTTTTTGGTTGTTGTTTTGTTTCTTATCCATTTCGCAGACGTTAAACTGAGGCATGTTTCACAAACGGAAACCAAAATGCATCCAGGAATTATGTAACTTTAACCAAACCATCGACACTCCTATATGTTAAAGGCGTAAAAAAGAAATGAAAACCAGATAATCAGAAACGTTGATTACTGGGTTTTTCTGTCGTCATCGCGTTAAATAATCACTCACTGCTGAGGAACGAACAAAGGGAAAATAACGTGTCTCCATAATGGACAGTGTATGGACACAACTTTGTAGATAGAGCTTTGTCTTCTTTGTCACACAGTGCAACATATTCTGCAGGAGGAGGAAAATCACTCTCCTGAAGCTTTTTTTCTTTTATATGTCACACGTTAATATTTGTGCTTATAAATCTTGTTTCTGTTTTCATGCCAAGCAGCTGATTTGTTTTGTTTTTTTTAGTTGTCTACAGAAAACTTTAAACCTACATGTATGATATCATCAATCTGGTCTCGACAATCTGCATATGAATAAAAGGACTTTACACTTTCAAATGAAGTGCAGTGCATACGTCAAAGTTACATTTCTTTGCAGATGATACACCGTTCTCTTCTGTTAACTTCTTTGGAAAGCAGAAGCGCAGTAAGGTCGCCAGCAGCACGTGTGCCGCTGTTATGCTGTAGTGTCATGTTGTTTTTTTGTTTTGGGAGATGCTGACAATCAACCTATTCAGTGGTTTAGGTATGAGGACGTGTCGGGACTGTCGCTTAACATTTTATAACCGTGAAATTTGGATGCGTCTGTTTTCCCCAAAAACTTAATTGAAGTGATTGGTGTATCATCAGCACGCTGAATTGGACTTTGATGCTATTTGAGAGACTAAAGTCATGTTGTTTGTACTCAAATTGGAGTAATACACACATGTTTAAAAAAAATCAGTATGAAACCCAGATAGATTCTTGTTAATGCCTGTGTCTGTCATATATAACCTACTCTAGTCCACTGAAGGACTTCCCGATGTAAAATCAGTGTTGAGGTTGTACAAACTCAAGGGCAAACAGCTTTTTTTGAGTTTTTTTATTTTTGAATAATGTCAACATTTTTTTTATGTAAATATCTGTTACAAAAAGGTCATTTTTATTAACGGAGTGGTGTTTTAAACGTCGTTGGAGTGCTCTCCTCATCTCACAGCCTTTTTCATTTGATGTATCTAAAGCACAGAGAATGAGGACTCGGCGGTGTTGAGCTGTGCCTATCCCCCCCCTTAAAAAAAAAAAAGAAGTGAGCACAGTTTTTTTGTTTTGTTTTTTTTTCATTCACCAGCAATGCCATTTAGCAAATCGTTGTTGTTCGGTGGCCCATATCTGTAAGTGATGTGGTTTCGTATGCATCTCCAGAAGCAGGTTTTTCAAAATGTCGTGATGAGATTGTGTTTATGGTTTGACGAGGGGAGGAGAGCCTCGGGGTCTTCTCTCTTGGGGGTCGGCAGGGCATTTCGATGCAGTTTACTGTGCACTAATGTAGGTTGAATACCTTGAGGATTTTCTTCGTTTTCAGCACTTTGGTTTTGTACGTATTGAAGTTGCTACTTGTTTATTTGTCATTTATTGACATTACAAGAGCGTACTTTAAAGATCTGATCTTTAATGCAACATAATAGGCTAAGAGACGGCAATAAAAAGGGTTAATTAAGAGTCTGATTGGCCTTAAAGTGTCCCCAGGGTGCTTTCATCCCTCTGAGCTCCCCACACCTCCTCACTTTGGGCATCGCTAAAGCACATTTGTACTGGCTGAAGGCCTTTAAGGGGAATTCTGCTATTTTTAAACCTGAGCCCTATATTTAAATGTATCGGAGTGTAAATGCAACCAAAGTTTTCGGAATCGCTCCAGCAGTTCACCTCAGCTGACAACACAGATTGACTGTAAACCCTTCGACTGTCAAAGTGACATCAACTAAAAGCATGTTGTTCTAAGTGTCTGACAATATTACAGAAATGATTCCGACAGACGTAGGCTTCTTCAAGATCCTTTTGTAAAAGGAAACACGAGTCCCGCTCTGAAATCTCACAAGAGGTGAGTTGTTGCAGGAAGAAGATGATGGAAACAACGAGTTGGAGTTATTTCAGAAGTCATGGCTGAATATTCAACTGATTTTTGACAATCTAGATGAGGCAACAGCTGCAACAACTCACCTCGCAAGATGTCTGAGCGTGACCTCTCCTTGAACGAGACTGTGTTTCTGGTTAGCAAAAAGGATCTTTGCAGGGCGACCAGCGAGGCAGTTAGCCAGCTGGCTAGCTAGCTACCCTCGCAGGCACTTCGTGGAGCTTCTCTACACAGTTCGCTGCTTGCATGAAATATTCTCAAAGATAAAGTTAGTGATGAAATAGAATCCAAAACTGTAATTAAACTCCAGTGTGGCGCTTAGAAGAGAAGAGAACTGATGTGTATTCGCCCAAAATGTTGCTAATGTTTTATATATACGGAAATTTCTCTCATACAGAGAATTCACATACTATGCAGTTGAAGCGCTCTACATACTCGATTTCACGTCATCGCTACTATGAATAGCAATTTCAAACACACTCGTACTCTTTAATAAAAGGTCTTATTCTGTACGAACTGTTTCCGTCATGTTGTCAGACACTTAGAATAACAACCTCAGCCTGTCAGTGGCAGAAACAAAAACTGTTAGTGGCCGTAACTTTGACAGTCGCAGTTGCCCCAAAGGATAACATCGCAGTGTTTGCAGCCGTGTCGCAGCTGCCTGCTGAGCCGATCTACCAGACCGACTCCAAAACTTTCGGGAAGTATGAATCATCTACACACCAAATCATGTAAACACAGAACCTTGTTTTAAAAAAACAAAAAAAACACTGGAATTCCCCTTTAATGCATCCTTGAAGTTTATTTTCCAAATTGTCCTCGATAGCGTTGTTTTACTGAGGTAAAAAAAAAAAAAAAAAAGAAAGGATAAAATATTAAAGTAAGTCTGGTGGTCCGAGCGTCTAGTACGAACTTCTGTATTAATCTCAAGCTTCATAATGAGTGTCATGTATTTCCATATGGAGGCATAAAGCAGTACGCCTCTTTGCTGAGACAATAAGTTAAGTGCACTTTGTAGCGTAACTTAACCCCGTCCCCCCCTAAATGCACAACCTGAGCGGCTGTGCTCAGCACTCTCCGCCTCGACAACTGCACTTGATAACAAAACAAAAAACACGTCGCCCGTGCTACGCCGGCCATGAACGAAGCAAACTCTGACACACTGTCCTGGATAAAAAAAAAAAAAAAAAAGTCCCTCTATGTTTTTATTACAGCGTTTGTCAGTTCTGTATAATATCACGAGTCTGCCTGTACATAACTCGCTGTCCATTCTGTACAGTTCTGATATTTGTCTATATCAATAGTAGGCTATGTTTAATAGTATAATCTGTTTTAAAGCAGGTATCATGTCCAAACTGTGTGACATCTATTGAAGACAACGTGTTATGGGCCACTGGCAATACATACTATGTGTAAATACGATTTTATTTGTGCTACATTGTATAATTTCTTTGTGCTCGTTCATAATACCCGTGAGAATACAATCCTTTTCTTTTCTTTTCTTTTTTTTTTTTTTTTGGCAAACTTTTTTGATCTGCAGAGGACTTGATTTGAACAATGTTGTTTTTTTGTTTTTTTTTCTCTGAAGACAAAAAAAAAAAGAAAAAAAGAAAAAAGATCTCCTCTATCCTCTCCACTGTGATGGGGAGCTTACAACAGAGGCTGTTTGAGATGCTGTCTGTCTGCAGGAGGACCGTAGACTCTGGATTTGATTTCAAGAAAAAAAAACAACAACAAAAAAAAAAACCATCAGGATCTCTCCT
>OMLP01001086.1:1985-18523 GCA_900302685.1 Spondyliosoma cantharus | reverse complement strand
AAGGCCCCGACGAGTTGATTTGCCCCCCTGCTGCGCGCCGCACACCTGACAGCTGAGACAACAACTCTGCAGGAGAGGCAACAAAAACAGGCTTCACTGACGGGCTGTTTCTAAATAAGTCATGATTTCAAAAAAAAAACGACACTGCCGACAGTCGGGGACAGACGGAAGAAAAGAATACAGGATTTCCAAGAGAAATAGTTTATTCATTAGACTTGAAAAGAGATTATATAACTTTACTTAAAACACATTTTAGACTATTAATATTAAATTATATCCTGGCAAACACAGATTAAATATAGTCACTGGTTTTAATGTTTGCGTGTGCATGTGTGTGTGTGTGTGTGTGTGTGTGTGTGCACACTAAGAAAGAAGAGCTAGATATTCATGTGATTTCCACAAACTTATAACGAAAACTGTCTTGACCGAGTATTTACAGGGTGAAAACAATTTCAAAAGCACAAACATTACCTTAGTGATTGTGCTTTTGTGTGTCTTTTGTCCTTAGGGGCCTCTGTAAAATATACCTCGGATGTTAAACATGTAGTTTCTTTCTGGCAATACATGTGTTATAAGTCATCTTTGTTATAAGAAAACATTTGACCAATTTTGGCTTAAATTCACCAACAGCGCCTGTGAAAAAGTGATGCTACAAATGGCTAAAAATGTTCATAGTCATCTATAAAATGGATTCTGGGGATATATAATTAGTTTTGGGACTAGTCCAAGATCCAACTCTTCCTATCTGGCAGTGATGAGCCACCTAGCACACCAGTGAGTACACCAGTATACCTCTGATGCTCACCTGCGATTGGGTCCATTGCCTCTCTGTTACTCGGGGTGTAGGTGGAGCTCTGTGATGAGGAGGATGAAAGTCCCCCTGTGGAGCCGCTAGTAAAGTGCATATTTGTCCGCCGTGCTCTGGGACCGCCCAGCCCTCGTCCAGGGTGAAACATCCTGCGTACGTGTCGAACACTGCTGGACTCATCGTGCACAAGAACAGTTAAGGCTAAATGCAGTAATGTCACAGTATTTATTTTTTTTAATTTTTTTTTACATATTTCTATGTAAACACATATTCATGTAGACTTTCGGTGTATGGAGACCCAGAAAGGATATTAAATCTCTTGGCGCTCTGTGTTCAAGTGTGAGGTGAGCTGTAAAGTCATCTGTGACGTGGTTGGGGTCCCCTCCTGGCAGGGCAGCACATATTGGACAGATCTGAAATGAGAGAGAGGTTTCTGTTTAAGATCTCACAGTGAAACATCAGAGAAGTACCAAGCAACACTAGGGGTGCACCGATCGGATATTAAGATCGGATATCAGCCCCAATATTGACAAAATAGCTGATCCACGGGCTGATCCAGTTTTTTTTTTCCCTCCATCGCAGCACATCCTACAACTACATTTTATTTATTTTAATTTAAGAAGTTTGATTACATTCTGTTTTAGATTTGAATGCACAATTGTTGTTTTAACAACAAAAAATCGTGTATCGACAAGCATCAGTATCGGTACTGAAAAAGTCGGATCGGTGCATCCCTAAGCCACACTGCCAATTTTTTAGAGTCACGTTTTAACCTGAAACTAAATGTTGTTAGTGTGCAGCGTTGTAACAAAAGGCAGGTCTGAGAGCAACTATTGTTCAGGGTTATTTACATGAAATCCAATAAAGTCAGTTAAAACAGCCCTCCTACAACACAGTCACACTCACAATGGAAATTTAAAATTCAGCACCACATTGGAATTCATGGAATTAAGCAAAATCAAGGCAGCAGAACCAGAGATGGGTCTTTTTATACAACAAAAAAAAATCATGTTTTCATTCTAGTGTCCTTGCCAAAAACTAGTGCCCACATTATCCACAATTGTGGCTTCTTCACTGGCACTGTAAGCCACGTGGAGTTAAACCATCCTGCGTCAATTTGTGTCGCACATTACCAGTTTACCACGCGAGTATAGCTCAGCCACACATGGGATGGACGCTTTGTGATATGCATGTCTGTCTGGCCGGGCTGCGGGGACATCTTGTTACTGCAACCCCGTCTTATTGTTTCACCGTGTTCACTTTCACCTGTTTCGGAACTTGTGTTAAGTTTCTGCTGGTGAAAACGCAACAATTCCTCATTTCACTGTCCCATTGTAAATGCTCTTAAATAACAGGAGAGTTTTATTGTAAAAAAATTAGCAGAAATTAGACGTGTTAATCACCAACTTAGGAGAGCTTTATTCAGTAATACTGCAGGGGGGGAATGAGTAATTACAGCAGCAAGACAAGCGCTTTAACAGTTGAAAACACACCTTCAAGCAGGTAGTCCTGTTGGAATGGAAATGCAAAGCCCTGCCACGCTGGTCTGATGTGCCGAGTCAGACGGGGTCAAGCCAAGCCAACACACGTGCATTGAGCCACAAACTGGACTGCCAACTGTTCAGTCAGACATTCAGGTGAGTTGAAACTAGCCTCGAGCTGCGATAAGCACATTTCTCATCAAATCCACAGCCGCCTCGACTTGTAGTCTTCAGACCCAACGAACGGCGACTCAAGTGACATCACTTGAGGCAATTTATCTACTTCATGTAGCTCTTTCTGGAGCAGACTTTGGCGTGTACACTCAGTGGAGTTCCCCTTTAAGACTAAATGAATCATGAGTAATGCTTAATGTACCGATATATGAGCAGATGTACTAATTAATACACTGCACATGGGACAATCCGGACATGTTTTCTGGCTGAGCAATTTTGACTGAAGAATTCCTTAAAGAAGTACAGCCCCTGGTCTCTCTGTGTAGGTAGTAGCACAACTGTGGTCAAGAGTGATGATAATCTCTCAAATGGACATCATAAAGTTATAAATCCAGCAACACTCCACACATTAAAATAAAACTACTACTACTTCAATGACTGGAGCTAATTGATCGGTTGATTGAGTGACAATGAATCAGCAACTATTTTGGTAGTGGGTCTGAAATACCAAACACTGCCTACTTACTTTGTCATGCATACATGTACACAAATAACTCCACGTTTTAGTCTGTTGATGAAATCCGAACGCATTGCGTGGGCTGTGGGAAATTATAATGGGAATTTATCATCGTTTCGTACATAAACAAGACAATTAATTGAGAAAATGAATGTCAGATTAAGCAAAAATTCAAATTGATTACAGCCCAAAACGAAACGCATTGGTAAAAGGGTGGAAAGGCAGCACTACTGTGCAGTGAACCCCATCACATGTCAGCAGACCATCAACCTTTATTCATACAGAATATTTCACCACAAATGACTCCATTCAGGCTAATTACCACACATCACGTTCTTTTGTTCACACAGCCTGCATCACAGCGCATAGACACCAGTGCATCACATCCTCAGCTGCCATTTAGAAGCACAGAAACAAGCTACAGAAACACTTCCCTCTCTAACAGCTGTTTTTTTTTTACATTTGGTTTGAGAAAAATGACATTAAAAAGACAAGAATGACACTCTTCTGTTCTATTTCCTTAACTGTCAATGAATCCAATTAAAAAGGCCAAAACCATCGATCAACTCATCCTACAAACAAGTATTGTCTGTGTATCCAATCCCGTGTGCCATAGCGCTCTATTCTTATCTAAAAAAAATATGAATGAGCAGCATTGTTGCACTGGGTGGCATGTTTTTATGTACGATGAACACGGCCACTGTACTCTATTTTGAGTCAATCCCACATCCAACATCCTGCTGATGTAAATACACATCAGTGCACTGCATCTGCATTCATCCATCGCTGTAAACAGACCCAAACAAATGCAGCATTTATTGCTGCTTGAGTAAAATTTGCTATCAACCGCAGCAGTCAGCCGTTTCAGAAAATGACTTAGCTGTTAGACTATATATTTATGATATATGTTTAAAGATATACACCTTAGTATGAACACATGGCCTTTGGGCTAAGTGCAGACAGGTTTGGGAGGTTGTGAATACAGAATACGGTGAGACAGAATAACAGATTGCTGATTTTGGTGTTTTAGTTCAAGAAAAGTACAGAATAACAGCAGACTTATCCATCAAAGCCCCTCACTTTTAAGTAGTGACGCGCTCCCTGCTGTTGACTTTGCAACAAAATCCAACAAAACAGTCTTTTCACTGTAGCGACTTGGTTTCACTTGGCATAAGTGGTCGACTGGTGCACAAATATGACTAGTTGGGTCTACAAGGGTCTCTCTTTTTTTTTAATCCACCACTGCTAGTGGAGCTGCAGTTGTCCCACAATCTACCTGCTAGCCAGACAGGCAGTGTCAGAAGCAGCCTGACTCTCTGTGTTGCCTCGCTCAGATTATCAGCAGTGGACGACGCTTATAAAAACCTCTGAAAACAAGTTATCCATAAATGTCCTCTGTGTTCTGGGAAGTAGTCTGAACTGTAGTGATGCCAACAGAGGAGCATAAAAAAAAAGTATAGCTCCATCATAACTTGCTAGCTAGCTAATGTGACATTGCTACCGCTGATTTGTGCATGACAGTCCAGCATTTTAAAGTAGCTAAAAGCTGCATGCTCCCTCTTTAATGGCATATGATGCCTGAAATTTAACTGAAGTCCAGCGGTAAGATTGCTGCACTTTGTATTGGTCCATTAATATCAGGGCAGATTGGCAGGATAGGAGCACGGTTGCTAATGTTTGCTCATATAGCCCCGCTAATGTAAAAGGCTTCTACAGAGGAAACTGATGACTGATGAAGCAAGTCAAAAGTGCACTTGAAAACAAAGGGTAGGGATAAATTTGGAAATGTCAAAGGGTCAAAATCTGTAATCATGATCCCTTAATGTGTGCAACATACTCACCACCTCTGTGGAAGTCTCTGCATGTTCTGAGGTGACATGCTCCTGTAGGGACGTCTCTGTAAAGCCCATCTTGCCACAGTAAGGACATGTGAATGACTGGGGTTGCTCTACTGAAAAAGTGTCTCCTCCATAATACAGGTCTGCAAGAACACAGTAAACAGAGCAACTGTTACTGTCAATCAATACTTTGACTATCAACACAAATATGAGAGCCTCTGTACAAAATTACACACAACAATTGACATGAATCAGGGCTAAAAATACACTGAATGATTTGTAATCACACAGCAGGTGACAGTCAAGTCATGCAATATGTAATAATCATGATGAGACAAAAGTATCTGTCTGGGCTTTCAGACAGCTCCTTACCATAGTCTACCCTGGTTAATATACACTGCATGGGGTGCTCTGTGGTGTGTCTTGTCGTTGTAGCTCCGCTCTCGTAGCACGATGCACACAGGTCGTAGTCGTAGCAAATTAAACACTTGAACCGCCTTCCTCTAAAGTTCCCTTTTAAACATGCATCGCAGCTCACACCTGCAAAAGTGAAAGAGAAAAACGTAAAAGTCAAACAAGTGGACTTGACAATAAAGTTACAAATTCCTTATAACTGCGCCTGCGAAGGCCGACTGTGAGGAGGCAATCTCTATCTGTGGGCCAGTCTCACTTACATGAGCATGTGTTTTGGACTGGCACCAACCCACAAGTGCCAGCAATGAAGAACTCTGGCATTCCAGCAGGCAAAGTCTCGAAGAGACGCCACAAACACACTAAACAACTGAAAGCTGTTTTCATTAGAGCTTTTGTTACTCATTAATAGCACCGTCCACACATTCTCAGGTAGCATGTCTGGATCTAAATGAACTGAACTGGTCAAGAGAGACAGGAAGTAGAGTTGAAACTTAAAACCTGACTAAATGTCAGCGATTTCTATATTCTCCAAATAGATGATCACTATTATTACAAATCCATATATCAAATATTATTGCATCTTTCTGCTTTTCCGCTCTTTACTACATGATTACGATGAAGAACTATTCGAGCGCTGGCCTGCTGCTCTGCACACACAACCCGTTATTTTCTATGAGACATCATAGTTATATCATTATACACAATACTCCAACTTCTGACTCACTGACGTTTCCTTTAAAAGGGTAAAACGCCTTGTTTGGTGAACGTTGGCTAGTATTAAAGTATTGAGGGTATTTCCTTTGTTGAGAGCGATCTGACGCCTCGCAACCGAAGGCTTCAAAATATGAAGAGAAATTTGCCACAAAAAGCAACATTTATTAACCAAACCCAGGCCTGAACAAACAAATCAACTGGCAGCTATCAGTGTTGATTAAAGGTTGGTTGCACCACAAGCAGGGTTCACAGAGGTATTTATCCCCCCTGAGTGGTATACAGTGTGTGTGCCCTCCTCATGTGATCATACAGCCCACTTACACCAGTAATTATGAGTGCCTGGAAAATGATTGAGTGTCCTCATCTCAAAAACTAGCCTGCCCACCAGGGAACAAGTTAACTAAGTACTTTGTCGTCCTACTTAAACCAGGCTACTTCAGTATTCCCCTCAGTCCAGCTGGAGCTATCTGACTGCATTGTGCCCCTGTTTGCATTATAGAAAACCATAGCAACTTCTGGGGTGATCAAACATGATGACCTCCTGTCTGGCCTGCTACAACTAACATAATGTGGGGACTGAAGGGAGCCAAAATTCACACCCTCCATCTGGTTTACAGTTAAAAGCATACCGTAACTTAACCCTGGCTAGCTAGTAGCTCGTCAGCTAGCTAACTTAGTGACTGGTTTATGGTCAGAGGCCTCAGACTTGCTCTCTTCTTCTTGATGACAGTGCATTCGCTAACAACATTAGGTTATGTGACCAGACGGGACAGTATGGCGCTAACATTAGCATTACGGGGCTCTTAAATCAGCACCCGAATACGAAATATAAGCAAAATATTATCAATAGCTAAACTTGGGCATACTGTTATGGTAGTGCACAACTAGCAGTGTTATGGGAGTCAGCGTTTGTCAGCATTAAGTCGCAGCTACTGCAACGATTCCTTATGTTAGCATACATTAGCCTGCTCGCTAGCCCTAGCTAACATAAGGTAACGCAGTACCTAGCAACGGCTAACTGCTAAGCTCCGCAATGTTGCCGTATCATTGCGAGCAGGTTTAGAGAAGTTTCAACGTTTCGCCTCAAATTAAGGGACACTAGCGATATGTGTACACCGGAGCTGCAGATTGGAAACGCGCGTACGTCGGGACAAGTCTGAAAACAAGCCGCGAAAAACGCAACACTCCCCCCTGACTTGAATAAGCACTTAGCGAAGCTAGCTAGGGGAGCTAGCTGCTCAGGTAATGTAGCCACCAACCGCTGTGGACCTGTTTATCAACTCACCCTCATGTCGGGACATCCTACAAACAGCGGCGCAGCCCCTCCTCGGGCTCCCCAGCGCGGTTAACGGGGAACGATACAGTCTTTGAGATACTAAACTGGGAAAAAAGCCTTCACCCTCGCCTCTTTTTCGAGCAAGATGGATCCGACAGCAGCTTACAGTTTGTTCTGCTTCCCCTCCCAGAGTGTCACTTATCGCTAGATGTTGCTGGTGGACGCTAGGCGGCGCCCCGCTACATGAGACCAGTCGGGCCGTGCAGCCCGTGCTGTGGGCCGACCTGCCCTTAGTTTTGCCTCGCAGGAACATCAGCTCCAGCATCAGGAGTCTTCACCGAGCAGGCTGCGAGTACCAACATCACCCCAGTAAAAACTGCAAAATTCACTTTTTTTGTTTCAATTTTTCAGTGGTGGAAAGTAACTTAAGTACATTTACTCAAATACTTTACCTCAGTGCTTCTACTCCACTACAGTCCAGAGGGAAATATTGCAGTTTTACCCTCAATTACCTTTATTTGATGAGATAATGAGAGATGATCAACATAAAACCCTGATGTTAATTTTTACAGGTTGAGCTAAAACTATCCATTTAGAATTAGGTCCACCTTTACCAGCTGCAATATTAACGCCACAAACAGAGTAATGCATCAAATTATCATCCACTACTAATATATTATTATTTTTGGGCTGCGCAATTCATCAAATTTATTATCAAAATGGCAATTTTTCTTGATAAAGGTAAAGTACACATGTCTGTTGGTACTCCAACATCACCATCATGACTTTATTAGGATTAATCACAGTAATTGTAAACAATACCTCAGTATCTGTCACAAAAATCGAAATTATATATTGTTTTTCTATTCATATGTTCATATTTTTTGCCACTGCTGTGCTTTTACTCTTTTATTTCTACACTTCCGGTGTTGCTGGTTTAACTTAGACAGGAGTACTTTGAGGACTTCATCCACCACTATTTTTTATTTTTAATTAAGGGGAGGTAGTGGGATTTACAGCGCGGACTTAATGTTCCTTATACTGGTGCTGATAACCTCATTAGCTGTACATCACGATGTCGGAAGGCTGATCGTTTAATCGATTGATACACTAATCGTTCTCCGCAGAACTACCTAACTTATTCCAAAAATGAAAATTTTCATCAGTTACTCTTTTTATTCAAGCATGATCGTCAGGAGTGAGAGACACACTCATTTAAAGGTACTGTACGTAGGATTGTGGTGTGGTTGCAGATTGCGAACAACAGAACACTCCTCTTCTCAGTAGCCCTTTTTACACAGAGAAGGCTGCACATTTGCTCCAATGTAAGGTCGGCAAATTGCCGCCTTCTCTATGTAAAAACGAGCCGTAATATTCCTCCTTTTCCAAAAGCCGCCACTTGGCCGTAGGCGTAAAACATGTGACGTGACGTGAAGCACGAAGTTGGGAAGTGAACAGTGACAACGAGTTTGTCTTCAAAATAAGAGCTTTACATTGCACCCCATTGGAGTTTAGAACAGGGTTCTTACCGGGGGGCTTTTAATTTGAAAGTACGTAGTTTTCCGGCCGCTTCACAGCTAGTTGACAGCTAGCGGACTCAACCAGACAGCTTCGCTAGCTGTCAGCATCTCCTGGATCTTTCCAGTTGCTCATGTTGACGTCCGCGGATGAAGTGATGGACTGACTGCTGTGATCAGCTGTTTCCTGGTTGTAAAACTCCCAGCAACAGTGCACGTCATCGACACCTCCGCCCATCTCACGCAGAGGCCGGCACATTTATGGCTCGTGTTTACATAGAAATGGAGGCGGAAATAAGTGTATCCTCCGAGGATCAAAACACGTCGCCAATATGCCGCCCTCTGTGTAAACACGCCGACCTGGCCGGCAAAAGGCCGGCCTATTGGCGGCTTATTGCCCAGTGTAAAAAGGCTAGTGATGCTTGTAGTATCATTTAAAAATCAAAGCATGTAAATAGTGTGATTAAAAAGGTTGGAATTAATTTAAATAGTTATGATAACAATGTTAAAAGCAGTTTGAAAAATATTATATGTATATTGTTTTATTTAAAAGGTAATGTTATGAAAACTGTCTAAACCAGCATTTATGGGGTTAATAGCGATCGGCCGGAGCGTGAGGGCTCAGGTGTTTCAGCACTGACGAGAGAGAGGAGACAGGCTAGGAGAGAGGGGCCGGAATGAAGCTAAAGAGTGAGCATGACCCAGAGATTTTCGGGGTTACATTGTGTGTTAGAAGTGCACAAACCAGTGTGTAACTTGTGTCTCATGATTGTCTGCACGACAAAAAATGACAAGATGGACAAGCTGCATATTGAGAAATGGGAGGAGTTTTTACACGAAATTCAGAGACTGTTTACGTTTTGTGCTACTGCTAATGCTAAAGTTAGTCACCTGGAAAGTATAGGCCTGAGTTAGTTCATTACAAGTGAAATGATATTTAAAGTTTGACTCCCTCAGTTGAACAGTTTCAGGGGTTTATCTGCTGCTTTCGACCTGAAGACAGAGAAGAGACTCAGACAGAGCTTGGAGCAACCAGGACTGCACTTTTCTGTTTTGAGTTTTTCTGGCAACGTGTGAGGAGAAAAGAGAAACTGACAGAGTCCGTGTTGAAATGCTGACCTGTGGCTGAGCCTACACCTGTGACTGTTGGAGGAAGTACGGGACAGTAACATTAGCTCAGGTATCATACATTCTATTTTGCTCGCTGACGAGTGAAGCGGCCATTAAGTTTTGGGGTCACAACGAATACGTGCACCGCATCTGGCCTGCTACTGTATTTTGATTTTATAAGGTTTTCTGAATTAATCCATTTGAGGGTTAAAAGTGTTTAATTGATGTCTGTGCATTGATATATGGTACAGTATTGACAGCGTTTGCCTTAAAAAAAGAGGGAGATTTAATTTACAGTGTTTTCATGAAGAAAAGGGACATTTTATTTTGAAGGTTTAAAAAAAGAACTGTCATATTTTTATTTAATGTTCTTGTTTCATTAGAAATGGTGATTTTTCTATAAAGAAAATAATTGAGACTTATTTTTCTAAAATCTTGTGTGTTACTTTATTACTTACCTGGAAAGAAGTTATCATCTGAGAGAGACATATACAGACACCCTTGGATAAAAATCTTTATTAAACTATAACTTACGAAAGGTGAATTCAAAGGTAGGTTAAAAAAAACATTTCATGTGTGTACTTTAAAAAGAAATCCAAGACAACATTTAAAACTGAGTTCATCAGGGTTAAAAATATTTCATAAATACCTTAAAAGAACCCAAAAGCCCTGCCCTCATCAATATGACTACTGAGGGGAGCGCTACAAGATGATGTGAAACTGTTGTTTCTGCATGGGTGGGAAATAATTTTTGCTGTGTCTTTTAGGACAAAGACTTACTTTGGGCTTCAGTTCTGACATCCAGAGTAGATTAGACTAACACAGTCGACTTCATGTCCCAATGCCACTGCTGCCTAAAATAGGAAAGGTAGGTTTGAAGTGATGGTTTTTGCTTCAGTTAATAAGAGGAAAGGGGACAAAAAAACGTCCCATTTGTATTGATTGTACTCTGCGCATCATCTAATCCCAACTCCAGTAATGCACTAGATAGCTGTTTGGATTTTAGAATCTTATTTTACTTCTTTGGATGGATGGTCATTCGGACGTAATGCTGAATCTTTTGGGAATACTGTACTGAACTGGGATTCTGTTTTTGGTCTTTAAAACTTGAATTGAATCTCAGAAGCATTTGGGAGGACTAGTTGAAGTTTAACAATAGGTGTCATTTACACTGGGGACATGTCCCCACCACTTTTTGAAATGGTCGGTTTTATGCCACACGTGTGTCAAATGTATGAATACATTTTGTCGAATTTTAAAAGAATTAATAAAAAATGGCTGTGTTTTCAAACTAATACTGATTAATAGAAATAATCTCGTGTTCTCACATATTGCTTCTTAAATCCAATGCTTAGAAATGAGTCATGGTTAGTGAAACTCATGAACTCTTGTGAATTCTTTCTCCAATGTAAAAAAGGATGCATGATATTTGGTGTTCAAAGTGTGAGTTTTTGTATTGTCAACTCTGTAGTGGCCTGTTAATCTACTTCAATTGTTTGTTGCTGAGGACCAATGGAAGTGCATAGTAGAATTCACTGCAATTTGGACATGCAGCAGGATCAATATTTATGTATTTTGAATAAATAGTGAACACTTCACCGTGCAGTGAAGTGGGGGCGTGGCTTCAGCCCTTCAGCTCCATCTGCAAACTGAAGCTGGCCTCACACTACAAGACTTTTAAAACCCTATCCAATTTCGAAATCCGGCAGTGTCACACACAAGGGTAAACTCCAGAGGTTTATTTTCTCTCTCTCATCTTAAACATGCACACACTACAAGATTTTAAGACACGATAAGGTTATCGTTTCAGAGATCGCAATGCACCACCTCATGTGATCTCTTGAGGACACAGATGTAAACAAAATGGAGATCAGTGTGGCGCACAACTTGCTATAGTCATCCATTGCAGTGAGAAAACAATAACCTGCTGGTTTTCCATAATGAAGCATCTGATTTTGAACATTTTGAGAACCCTATGCATTCAATGTCGAGTGTAAAGTAATTTGGATGAGCAGGTCATGAGAAAGCTGCAAGCCTCAATACCAGAGGCCGAGCAATAGCCCCATTCTGAGCAGGCACATTTTAAAAAGGCATTAGATCAGTTTCACAAAATAGCAAATTAGAAGAATTGTTATAACAATGTTTTTATTCTTTGATAAAAAATATCTTAGAAACGCAAATGTTTCAAGTGTGCTCTCTTGTCAAATCGATATCTGATGTACGTTTCTCAATATGCAGCTTGTCCATCTTCTCACTGGTTGTCGTGCAGACAATCATAAGACACAAGTTACACATTTTTTCTAAGTTTCCCCACCCATACAGTACTAGGCTGGGCCTGATGACTGCAACTCCAGCAGCCACCGCCATAGGATACCGTCACACTCAGTCCTCTTCCCTTGTCCCTGACTAGCAGCTCCCACCCCTGAGCCCTGATTCATTACAAGCTGTGGCCAGGGTATTAAGATACGGCCGCATTAACAAAGTTGTCTCTGTATCTTAATTGAATCTACCCCCGCCAGAGCCGAATCTGGATTATGTTTACCTGAAATATAAGCGGCTCGGCAGACGGAACATGGCCCCACTGATAAAACACTGGGTTGTCCCCCCTCCCCAATCCTAATCCCCAACTGTAATTTGTTCCTCGATGGATGTAGCCGCGGCGATGGGAACCCCTGATTGGGATCCATTCCAAAAACAGGGAAACCATCTGCAGGTAAGTTCATCTATTAAATAGTGAAGGTGTGTGTGTGTTTCTGTGTGTGCAGGAGTTTCACATAAACTGTGCATGGATCTGCTTCTATCAGCCAACTTTAAACATTCAACCCTCTGTGCTACTTTCATTGTGTAACAGCTATCTTACAGGTTAATTTGCAGTTGTTGTTTTTTTTTTTCAGATTTCTGATTTAGGGCCAATGTTAGCAGGGCAACATGCCCATGGTGGACATATCTAAACCACATAATAGTTGTCAGCACATTCCAAACCACACCAGGTTAGGGGGAGAGGGAATGAGAATCAAAGTTTCGCTGTTACTGTGTTCTGTGTCCTGTGGTCTAGCACCATTAAATTGCGATGTTACAACAGTGCTGGGGGCGTGTTGCTTCAGGTACCAGTGAGTCAGTTAAATATGGTCCAGGAATTCCACTTTGAGTTACAGTTTCATGGGTTTGAGGTTTCATCATAGGGGTTCTCAATATTCTGTAGCTTAAGGTCCACTTATGATTGTTAAAAAAGGACCACGTTCTCAAAAAAAAAAAACAATAACAAATAAAATAAAAAATAAAATGGGCTGTAGTATTTCACCACATTAAACACACTTGAATCCAAATGTAGACATCTGTGTAGGAAGGGGACAGTTGTGACAACATGTCATGCATGCGACCCATAGGCGGGAGATTTAAAAAGCAGCTATCAGCAGTTAGCAGCTGATTTAAAGAAGAGCTGCAACTGAAAATGTCTGCGAATTAGGGAGAAAGGTCCAGAAGCTCCTTACCCTCCGAGCAGAGGATGAGAACAACTGCCATTTATATAGACACCAGATGCTGAAACCGTTGAGTTAAAGGTCATGCTTCTTTTGCTTGTGGAACACTGGCAGTCTGGAAGCTGGAGAAGCCAGTTCACCTCCTGGTATCCTTAGAGCAAGTCACCAAACCAGTGCCTTCTTGGACTGCAAGACTGTGTAGATTTTCAAAAACAATTGCATAAAATGCTGCCCTAGTGCATGATTTTGATATACACTAGGGCAGCATTTTACGCATTTGTTTTTGAAAATCTAAATGATGTAACTGACCGGCTGACCGATTGACTGACTGAAAAGTGAATTATTTTTCTAGTCTTTTTACGGAATAATCCACATTGTTACTGTTAGCATCCAGTTGAAAGTACACTCTCTTTAACTGTCATACACAGATGTGTAGTATTTTGATTCAAGTACAAGAAAAAAACTTTAATTGGAAACTTTAATACAATTTCAAAATCCCATTTTGTTATAATACACACACACATGGGCTTGGAATACAAAAGATATAACCTATAGAATCATTTTGGAGAGATGTCAGAATGATGGGTCCACCACACAGTCTCGCAGTCCAAGAAGGCACTGGTTTGGTGACTTGCTCTAAGGATACCAGGAGGTGAACTGGCTTCTCCAGCTTCCAGTCCACACTCAGCACCATACACTGGCCGATTTCCGGTTTACGGAAGTTCCAATTTACTAAGCTATGCTACCCTATAACAAAGGCACTTTGTTTTGCTGATGGGCAAAACTGATAATTAGCAAAGTGTGAGACCAACTTGCCGATGGGTATTCTCCACCCTGAATCTGATACTCCACAACCCCCAGCCTAGCACACACATCATCATCATCATCTCATACACAGAGTCTGGCTGGAGACCAGATTTCTACAGTGGCGCGGTTCCTATGCGTGTGTGGAGAAGGCCAAATATCCTTTGGGGGGTCTAACATGAGGGATGGCTCTTGATGGTGACAGTGGGCAGGGGCCAAGTCCTTCGCCTTTTTGTCCTACCATCCCCACACAACCTTTTCCCTTCACCTGAACACTTCCACCGTTTCCCAACCTCAGCTCCTAACCTCCATTTGGTCTTCCTGTCTCAGGTGAAGGGTAGAAAACTGATGCACTGTTGGTCATTTTTAAAGCACCCTACAATTACCACAGCTATTACCATCCCAACCAGCAACCCCATAACATGCATCAGCAGGAGCTGCGAGTGTTGCTTATCGTGGGTTCTTTGGTTTGCTTATCACTGTGCTCTGTAGCTCACAGCTGGCTGCCATTCTGTCCATCCGTTATCTCACTGATATACTTTTATAAACCCTCTCTGGGCTAACTTTTATTCTATTTATGTACATTTACTGCATCTCACAGACTTTATGTTAAAGTCAATTCCTCACATCATAAGTGGTGCTGTCTCTTCATAAGGCTGAGACAAAGATCTTCAGGTTTTCTTACCCAGACACTTGCATCACTCTGTAGAACATTGGACAAATTTAAGACAAGTTCTATGATCAATGAAGGACACTAAACACATGTGCCACCGTCGCTCTCTCTCTCGCACAACCACTTACACACTACATACTGCATTCTTCTTAAAGGAGACATGCTACTGTAGCCAGGATTAATATAAAGTCGAGATGATCGCTTGGTGTTTGCCCACTGGCAGAGTGGAAAAGAAGCTGATCGAGCTACCCAATGGAGAAATCAAGCAAATAAGAGTCTGTCTGTGAGCCAATGTACATCAGTCCTCCCTATGGAGGGATAAGGACACTGATTCAAACACCTGAAACATTGGTAGGACTAAACCCTCAGTAGAGTGCTGCAGCAGGCAGTGGATTCATTCTTTCTTTTAAAGGGCCTAACAAAAGGACTGATTATACACACTGAGTTGTGGAAACTTGAGTTTATTGATTGATATTTATCTGTAAAAATTTAGTTTTGTTGCAATGCAATGCAAACTATTGTGTTACTATAAGGAATAATGTAATGGTTGAAATTAACTACTGAGATGGTTGAAACACTAAATCAGGCCTAACTGACATAATATGATAACCTTGAACTGAGTCAACTCAAAGAAACGAGAAACTATAATATAGATAAAAACCTAAGGATCCCAAGTTGAAACATGATCTCTTAACTCAAATAGGGTTAGGATAAACTCAAAGAGGCAAAATGGGGAGAAATAATATTTTCCTGACATTTGGGTTTTATTTTTGTTGTTTAAGGGATAAGAGAACAAGATTCCTCTGTGGGTATATGTTGTCTGGTACCACTCTATGTATATATTGTCTACCACTATTTCTGTGAATTATATAAATAACCCGTCAGTTCAAACTTACCTTATGGTCTGTAGTCTGTTATTGTTGAGTATAAGTCTTAAAACTGCTCTTCCGAACCTAGAGATTCTAGTATTAGCTATCTGTTAATATCTACAGTGCAAGACTAACAACACATATCATTTTTTTCTTTTCTTTTTTTTTTTTAGCACAAAATATATTTATTTATTAAAAGGTGAACAGTGTGGCTAATCGATATTGTCAGGAGAGATTAAAAAATACCACTTGCATTTGCATGCATTGCATGCATTTGAGATCTGATCACTCAGACCACATCAGAGGTGGTCTCGACTGCAAGTGACCACATTCGTTTAGCCGTGTATGCACACACATGTGCTGGACCACATTGAAGGACTGCCTGCTCAATTGACGTTCTTGGTGAAACAACATGAAGTGGCAATAACAACAAGGATTGCAACACTGTCTAATTTGTATGTGGTTTACTGTAATGCAAATTACATGTTTGGGCTCTTTTAATCTGCTAACAATAGCAGGAGATGTTAACAAACTTTGCAAAATAGCTATAAATAATTCTAAATGAATGTCAGTTTGTCGTAGCATCACTGTACCAGTGTGTCTGCTTCTCTGTCCTAAGAGTGTCTTACCTAACTTTGCACTAAATCAATGAAAGAAGACACAATTTCATTTTTTGGGAAATATCAGATTTTACAGACATAGTAAGCAGTACCCAAAATAGACTATTTATTTGACCCCCTAGAGAATTCTCCAGGCTACCTTAAAAAATCACTCAATTTTGAGAGTTGTTAAGTTGAGAGAAACTTTATAAACGTAATGCAACGTTATCTATTTCAAATTCTTAAATATTTGGGCTTTCGTGTA
>OMLP01001079.1:0-10346 GCA_900302685.1 Spondyliosoma cantharus | reverse complement strand
CAACTCCTGCAGCAGATACCACTCTACACCATGCCCCCCACCCCCCAGACTGGACTTAACATCACAGCCAGCCAGGTGAGGAGAGCGCTGGAAAGGCTCCATCAGAGAAAAGCTGCTGGACCAGACAGCATCAGCCCTCGCGTGCTGAAGGCCTGTGCCAGGCAGCTCTGTGGAGTTCTCCAGCACCTCTTCAACCTGAGGCTCCACCTTCAGAGAGTGCCAGTGCTTTGGAAAACATCCTGCCTCGTCCCAGTGCCCAAAAAAGGACATCCTGTGGCACTGGATGACTACAGGTCGATTGCACTGACCTCTCACATTATGAAGGTCCTGGAGAGGCTGGTTCTAGCATACCTCAGACCCCCAGTGTGCCCATCACAGGACTCTACAGTTTGCATATCAGCCCCATGTTGTCAACGTGAAGGACGCAAACAGACTGAATGAACTCATCAAAAAGGCAGGGTCTGTTGTTGGCTCTGAGCTTGTCACCCTGGAGGAGGTGGTGGAGGACAGGATGCTGGCAAAACTGCTGGCAATCATTGACCATGCCTCTCACCCCCTCCACAAAACTCTGGACAAGCTAAAGAGCAGCTTCAGCAACAAACTAATTCAACCCCACTGCGGCACAGGAAATCATTCCTACCTGGTGCCCTCAGCTAGGGTTAGCCATCTATGTAACCCACCTGTTCAGACTGAAAGTCACCTGTTCAGACTGAAACCTACCTTTTCTGACTGAAACCCACCTGTTCATACTGAAACCCACCTGTTCAGACTGAAACTGCTTGATTCTTTCAGTTCTGTTGTTGTATCATCATGGTTGAATCTACTTATTCTAAGTGGTTTTGGATGAAAGTGTCACACAAATGAATGTCATGTAATCTAGAGCGCCACTGCTACATACTGTCCACCTGGATGACAGGTACGTACCAAGCTGGCTCAGGTCTAGGGGGGTCCAGTGGAGTCCGACAGGACAGGATGGAGACAGTGTACGAATACTGACCCGGCCATGGGTGTCCAAACCCCACAGAGCATCGCGACAGGCAGACAGGTGAGTCAGCTCCACCTGAGCACACAGGTAGAACACAGCAGAACATCAGCAGAACAAAGAGAGAGACCTTCTGGCTGAAGACAAACCAGAAACAGGTGTGTTTACCTCAGGTGGTAGAGGGACAGAGGAGGGGCGGAGCTCTCCATCCTGGTCCCAAACACAGAACAGATCCTTTCTGCTCTGAGCCAACCATAGGAACGTACCTGAGACACAGATGAGACACAGGTAGACTGATGATCAGGTGAGAGACACAGGTAGACTGAGGATCAGTGTGGGAGTGTGTAGAGAACAGGTGTGTTACCTTCTCTGTGAGGCACAGCCGAAGACGTGATAAAGGTCCACCTGGTGGCGGAGACGGTTCCTCTGGGAACAACATTCTGCCAGAATGTTCCTGATAAACAAAAACAGAAAACTGATGGCTGAAATACACAGTACAGTACAGTACAGTACGGTAGTATACTGCACAGTACTGCAGTATTCTGAAGTCATCTGGACTCCACTGACCCACGAGGCTGCCGCGAGCCAGGTGCAGCTGGTTCCGTCCCGAGGCGACCCAGACTCCGCTGCCGTTAGCGCTGACCAGACTCGGCTGGCACTGAGAGTACTGCGACAGGAAAGCCACCACCCGCTCCACCGGCGCCCTTGTCACCGTGGCAACACTCTGAGTGGCTTGCAGCAGAGTCTGAAACAGACTTCCCTGATCGAAGACCACGTAGTCTGAAATACTGATCTGATAAATAGACACAAGTCAGAGACGGACAGGTTAGAGAGATTGATAGAAGGACAGACAGGTTTTCTTTATCTACCTGCCACCAGTGGTCATCATCTCCTTGCGGTCTGGACGAACTGATACCGGTTCTGAACCACAGGCTGCCACTGGCGTCCAGCGCCCAGGCCGTACCACCGTCTCCCAGGGCAACGCACATCAACTCCAGACCCTGAGCCTCACTGTAATCAGAAACAGTTTAATCAGTGATCAATAAATCCTCAGCCGTTAGATGGATCATCTGTCCTCTGTCAGTTTAATATAATATAGTATATTATAATACAGCGAAAAGCTAAAAGTCCCACTTATTTAATGGAATATGCTAACAATGCTAACATCCTTTGAGTGTGAACTAACAATGCTCACTGCAGTGTACAGTAGTATAACAGTAGTATTACATTAGTAGCACTACCTGACGGTGTCGTACTTCCAGCCCTCTCCCTCGCTGCAGTAGCTGTTCAGTCCCTCTCTGTAGAATAAAGCTTTGTGTTCGCTCAGGGCCCAGACCACGCCTCCTCTCACACACACCTGGCTGAACACACAGGGAGAGTCCACCTTCACTGAGCGAGCACAGGGCCTATCCACACTCAGACCTGAAGGACACACAGAGATGACACACGTTAGTACAGAAACAGCAAACACGAAGTCCTGTACCCCCTCCAGTAGGGTAAAGGACCTACTATACTTCATATATAGTCCAGTGTGTTCTAGTCTGCCCCAGGGCCTGATGGGATCTGAGGTTTGGTCAATTTAATAATTAGTTTGATATGAGTTGAAGGTCCATAATATGATTTTCACCACTAGTTGTCGCACAAGACTCCAATGTGACCAAGAGGGACATAAAGAGAGCCGTGGATGACAGCAGCACTACAGTTCATCAGGTCAACTGAGATACGTTGCGTTTTCATTTATCAACTGAACTTTTCTTCTTCTAAAGTTTAACATGCAAATGAGTTAAACTGGAGAAAACAGTTCAAGTCGTCCCATACCCAGAATGACAATCTGTGGAATTCAGCTAAATATTTCTTTACTTGATATTATTTATTTCAGATAACAAGATTGTTTTTAAGCAAAAATGAACAGACATAATATTTTTTTTTGTTCCTCAGCAGTAAATCAAATGCTAACATTAAGATACACGACTGTCCCAACATGTGGAGACGCGTTAATGTTCTGAGTTTTACAAGCAGCAAATCTGCTCGTTTAAAATCTGCTGAAGATCTGCTGAAGATCTGCGGTTGTCATCAGATTTTTGTTGCACAGATTCCGTGAAGCCTTGTTAATGCAGAAACCTTAACAGGGCCAACAGATGCAGCAGATCAAAACGAGGCTTCATACAGCAGAAGACAAAATCAGCGTGTTACACCTGACAAAGCCTGTTGGCTCAAAATCAAACAGGATGAAGCTCAGACACTGAACCGGCAGCAAAACAGGAAACCTACCAACACTAATACCTGTCTACCTGTCTGCAGGTAGAGGTCTCCGTTGATCCAGGTGCAGTAGTGTTTGGGTGAGTGATATCTTAGAATTTGGCACGTCTCCTCAACAAGTCAGCGTAACACCTGCTGAGTCCTGTTATCGCAGTATGATTTAAGTTCTCCACAAAGCTTATAGTGTGTTTCACTCTAACTTGTGGAGTCCATGCAGCTTGAGTGCATGCTGTCATTAAAGCAGGAAGTACTGAGATATTCTGACATTCATGGTCATTTTTCCAAGATTCACTCAAACTGTTAAACTGAGGTTATCATTTGTAGGGAAAAAATGTTTTTAAATTAAGAAGAAATGCAAAATAGAATATATACATGACAGATAGACAGGTAAGTACCTGTCTGCAGGTAGAGGTCTCCGTTGGTCCTGATGATCCAGGCGGAGTCGTCACTCAGAGCCACAAATCCCGTTTGCTCCACAGCTTTGTACCAATGACGTTTGCCTTTAACTGATACTTTTGCACAAGCAAATGCTGTCATGCTTTTCTGCTCCACCTTCCACAGCAGATTACCTGAAGGAGTTTGCATCAGTTAGTATCCAATTAATGCAACATGCTACAATGCTATAGTAAATGGGACTCAAGCTGCCAGTTTGACATTATTAACAGCAGGTGGCTGTTGTTTAAAACAAATGAACAGAGGATCTGTCAGGTGTGATGTCAGTAACTCACCTGAAGGAGATAAAGCCATTTGGTGTACATTGTCTTCAAAGCGCTGCCAGGTCAGTCCAGTTTCAGGAAGTGTGCTGCAGAAAAGTCCTCCTTTAAAATCCAGACACCAGACAAACCTGAAATACACGTCACATGTCAGCCACCTGTCCGCAGTCCTTTAATGTCCAAACAACACACCTGAAAACCACAGGTCATACTGTGGTCACCTGACAGTCAGCTGACCACCCACCTGTCAGTCACCTGCAGGCTCAGTATTCCACATCCTGGTCCTGAATATCCCATCCAGCTTTCTGCCAACTAGAAAGAGATAAGATACAAATAGATTCATATAGCACCAGCTGACAGAGTCACCTGATTAGGTTTGTGTGTGTCTCACCTGCTCAGGTTTGAGTGTGTCTCTGTCCTGAATGTCCTGGTCTCTGCCTGTTGTCTTCTCTGTCTGACTGGATGGACAGTTGAGGGCGTCAGCAGTCACAGTGTGACCGTAGATGTCTCCCTCTTCATCACTGGACATACTGGGTTTTCTGTCCAAACTGGACACAGTGGAGTAAAACATCTGGTCTGTCAGACCAGCAGGAGGCACCAGGTCATCACTCTGTACACAAATACAGAAAGCATTAGATTTAGGCACATTTATTTGGCCGCTGGTTTAGTTAAAAACAAGGTACAAGAAGTATATTAAAACACAACAAGATGAAGAGTTGTCAAAAGGTGGAAGTTCAGACCACACAAATAAACACAGACGCTTGTTCGAAGAGATACAAAACAGTCTTTTATATTTCAGAAATCAAAAACATGAGTAATTGTGTCTTGGCTTCGTTCTTGTGTAATGTGAAGAGGCGGAGCAGTGGTTGGCACTGTTGCCTCACAGCAAGAAGGTCCTATGTTTCCTATGGTCAGTTAAGTTTGGGAGCTCCAGTTTCCCCCACCATCAAAACATGCATACCAATTTAATTCTCCAGTCTTATTGTAGAGGTTTAGGAACTAGTTGTCAGGTCAGAGGACTAGTCATAGAGGTGCAGAGACTAGTTGTAGAAGTCTGCCTGAATCCAAGTTACTGGTGTCAGTTCTGGTGAGAGTAAAATCAACAGCACAGTGTTATCATGCTGATCAGGAATCAGCTATCTAACTACAAAATGTTTTGACAATGGAAAGGAACACCTGGTGTTTGACTAAAGACCATTCAGGTCCAGAGGTGCAAAGACCAGAACTGTACACAAGTACTCAGGCCAGATGCCAGAGTTTCCCTCTTGCTGCAAGGAGTTTGTTTTAAATACAAACTAATTTAGTTCTATTTTAATGTCAGTTAACGTTCGTATAAGCTCAAGCAACACCCACCTCTTCCTCCTCTTCTTCCTCTGTTCCAATCAGAGGGCTCAGAAACTCGTCCTCCTGCTCCTCCATTGGTTGCTGCTCGTGTCCATCATGCTCATCAGTGTTATGCATGTAGGAGAAGGTGCACTCCAGCAGCAGATCCACATCCGGGGTTGGGGGGACGACCTCTGTCTCTGCACCTGTTTTCAGCTGGATCTCGGGACCATGGAAAATCAGGGATCCTGGAGGGAGGACGGAGCTGAGACAACAAAAAAAAGGAGAAGACCAATGATCAGTGGGAGCAGGAAACAAGGATGAGACATAAAGATAATTTTTCTGTCAGCTGGTCTTCAGTTACTAACCCAGACTGGTTGGAGGAAGACACCACCTTCTCTCCGTCCTTCATTTGTCTGTTTGAATCCCCAGACTGTGCCTCCTGTGAGTCCTGGTCCTGTTCAGGGGAGTCCTGGTTTTGGAGGTCCAGACCAATGAGGGAGGCTCGGTCACTCAGAGGAGTTCCACTTCCTCCGTCGCTACAGCTGCCATCCTGGACTACAAACATGGAATCTGAGCAGCTGCTCTCAGATTGACGGTTCCCACTGCTGCTTTCTGAGGACGGAGAGAATAAACATTCAGAGTACCTGTCTTAGTCTGTCTCTCAGCCTGCCTAGCTGTCTGTCTTTCAGCCTAAATGTGTCCTTGCCTTGTCGTCTCCTCTTCTTCTTCTTCACTCTGACGGCTTTCACCACCAACTCCTGCTGCATCTCGCCCTGACCCAGGGGGGCGCTGTAGCGTCTCAAGCTCAGCTCGCATGAAGTGGTCATAGAGGCATTTCCATGGAGACTGTCCCAGGAAGTGACAGAGCTGCTACGGCTACGAGAGCCACTGGTGAGTAAACCAGACCGCTCATCCATCACCTGGACAGAGTGTAACAGATCACATGATACACTAACAGGTAAGTTAACCAGTCTAGAACTGAGTGTGTCAACCGGTTAAACTAGTCAGTCACCTCCAGCTGCTCCTCTGCCTCCTCCACTTCCTCCTCTTCTTCTTTTTCTCCCTCCTCACTGTGTCTCTCCCATCCTCCTCCCCCCTCTTCCCTCCCTCCACCCTCTACAATGATAGCCATGGTTCTGATTGGCTGAGCCGTTTCCACTGATCCAGTTGGTGGGAGGATGCCAGGTGTGGTCAAAGGTGAGGAGAGACGGACAGAGAGCTCCGACACTGAAGAAAAAAGACAGACAGGTTAAAAACATCATCAACATAACTAGTCTTCATGAGCTGTAACAAGAAAAAGAAAAAGACAGTTGAAATGTAGGTGCTGCAGTCGGCTGAAATTTTATTAATTAATTTATTTTTTAGATGTTAAACTTTAAAAGGAAGAAAAGTTCAGTTGATGGTTGTGAGAAATAAAATCAAAATGTGTTACAGTGGACCTGACGGACTGTGGTGCTGCTTCACTCTCACTCATGTACTGTCATTACCTTCTACTCAGGAGTGGCTAAGTCACATGCAACATCTTAGTAGTAGCAGCAGTATTTGTACTCACAGTTGGAGGCCAGTCCCTCAGGGCTGTTGGAGAGACGGATGATGTCTCGGTCTCCTTTTAGGATGAAGATCTCGTTGTCACAACACGACACTGACACGATATCTCCACTGCTCTCCAAGGCTCCGATTATCACCTTGCAGCACCAAACACAAAACTGATCAGATAGTACACAACATAAGACTTCGCACAATGTCAGCATTCAGAAAATTCCCAGAACATTCACAGAATGTCATGACTCACACGACATAAACATTCACACAACATCATCATTCACACGACAACATTCACACATCAACATGAATCAATGAAAATACACAAACTTCTGTGCTATATTACAGTATTTGGATGGCTGTGGTGCCAGTCTAATACACAGAGGTACCTGTCAACAGAGGACTGTAGGTAGTTGTTACAGTTTGTTAGTAGAACCTCATTAACCTGAACTGTGTCAACAGAAGAGACCTGTTACCTCGTTAAGACAGTCGAGGACATAGATGCTGTACTCATTCCAGCTGAGGATCCAGCCCTCTCTGAGGATACAGTTGAGCAGACCAAGCTGTCTGTCTGCGGGACGGTAAGCTCCAATTGGATCAGGACGAGGAAACAATTCAAACTGAGGAATCTGAGTCAGACAGGTAGACAGGCAAGTAGACAGACAAGTAGCGAAAATGTAATCTTTGTGGTTATTACCAGCCATTTTTCATGAATATGCAGAAACAGCTAAATGTTTCCACTCATTGGACAAGTACAAGAAAAGCTGCCGAGTACAAAATGTAGTACTGTTACTGCAGTAACATCAGCAGTAGCAAGCAGCAAGTAGTAGAACAAGTATTTATCTCTGTTAGCAGCTGCAGTCACCTGCCATCACCAACGTAAATTAGTTTAAAACCAACCAGCCAACAACAACTCTTAATTCACTGAGTTACATGTACTAATATTATAAACACGCTGCTTCTGTCTGGTACTAGACTTCTCTCTGGCAGCCATCTTTACGGTTTCAAATCAGACCTGCCCCGTATTAGATCACTGATTTTGACTGGGGGGATGGAAATAAAAACTCCTGCTGTAGTAGTACCAGTCCTGAATGTGATAGCAGTGTGTTCCCAGTGTTCCCAGCTTACCTGTGAGTTGAAGAGTGGTTTGAGCAGCCGGGTGTCCTCCACCTGTCCTCTGATGTCAGATCTCCACAGTCTGAGTCCAGGTCGAGCAGCAAACACCTGAAGATCACTCTGTTTACAGAGAGCCGGCAGGAAGCAGGCACCGAACCTGCCGCTGCTGCGACCGACACCAGACAAACTGTTAGTACTATAACAAGGTACAACCACCGTCCACGTGTACTAATACTGTCACAAGGTACAACTACTATCAACGTCTACTCACCCTATAAATCTACCATCAACATGTTTTAATACCACACCCACTGTTGTCACTGTGTATAGTAAACATATGTATGAATATCTATTAAACCCAGGTGTTGTGGAGTTGGTACTGGTCATTCACATTAGTAAGCAGAATGATGGTGGATTAACATGGCATCAAAACGAACATATTCATCAGACCGTTGGTTCTGCCCACAGAATAAAAATTAAGCCCAGATCATCAGTTAGGCACTAGTAGTCCACTTTGTAATACCTGTGAAATATACACACAAAATATTCCTTAAGTATCACAAAGTGCTCATCAGTCATTTATCTTTGATTTACTCTAACAAGTACAATGTGTCCAAAACTGCTTATAAGTGACAACTTTGAAATCCGGTGCTTTAAAGGGACACTGTGCTGACTATTGTAATGTTTAATATAAAAACACATTATGAATTTCTGCATTAGTGCAACATAACTCAATTATATAGTATTATATATTACTATTTTGCTTGGTAACCTGAGGAGTTTTGTCTTTGCAGGAGCAATTCTGAAATATTTTGGAGCTGCGGACCAGGAAGCAGCATGGCTGCCTTCAGCGCCTCAACAGTAATATTATTCTTTTTGGTTTTTAGTTTTTATTGTTTGCATAGTAATATGGATGCTGGCTAATTGTGCTTTTATTCCGAGTAATAGCCTAATTTATTTTCTTAAATGATTTATTATAGTTTGGGGTTTGTGGTTTTTTATTTTATATTAATATTTATAGTTAGGAACACTGCATCAGTTTCATGTATTGACCTGTAGAGGATCCACATTGTTCACCTTGTATTATCATGTTCTATCAGTTCAACGTGCTCGGGTGGGTCAACTTAAGATGTTTTATTTTAATTTGAGAGGTTTTCACGACTCTAGCGTGTTTTCCTCTTAAAATGTAACAGATTGTTGCTTCTCTGTGGATCACCTAAAAGGGTTATAGGAATCTATCCATCGTAGTTTGACAAAATAGGGGCACCAGACAGCATCTTGCATAGGGCCCCCAGAAAGACAGAAACGGAATATGCTTTGACTATGTGAATATCATGTGTTGTGTGTAGTGTGTTACCTGTGTAGTGTGTTTACTAGTGATGTCCCGATCTGATCTACAGGATCGGGATTGGGGCCGGTATGGGCATTTTTTCACTGATCAAGGATCAGCAATTTTGAACGTGGACCCAAGCACGATTTCAGAGACGCTCACGTAACATTACTCTGGCAAACCTGTGGATAAAATGTCTGCAGAGAGGAAATAGCAGGGAGTTCAAGCTCTGACAGATTACAAGTCCAGGCAGGGGGTCAACGACGATGATGCTTCTCTTCCAGACCCTTCCCTAACCCCCAACCATCTATCGGGCTGGTCCCTCTCCACCATCTATCGGGCCAGCCCTCACCATCAACGCTGCAGACACACGCAGGACCCTAACCAGGGTCAACCCACGGAAAGCGGGAGGCCCGGATGACATCCCGGGACTAGTGCTCAGAACCTGCGCTGGTGAGCTAACAGATGTTCTGACTGACATCTTCAACATCTCCCTCAGTCAGGCCATCGTCCCCAAATGCTTCAAAACATCCACTATAATACCAGTAGCAAAGAAATCAGTTGTATCCAGTCTGAAAGACTGCTGCCCCGTCGCACTGACACCAATTGTGATGAAGTGTTTTGAGCGGCTTGTCAAACCACAAATCACAGCCAGCCTCCCTGCATCACATGACCCACATCAGTTTGCTTATCGTCCCAACAGCTCCGCAGAGGATGCAATATCCACCACTTTGCACTCAGTCATCACTCGTCTGGACCAGAAAGACACCGACGCCAGAATTCTGTACATTGAATTCAGCTTGTCATTTAATACCATCATCCCCCAGAAACTAATGGAGAAACTCCTCCTACTCGGCCTGAACACCGCCACGTCTCTGGATCCAGGACTTTCTGACGGAGAGACCTCAGTCTGTCCGTGTCGGAAATAACACTTTCAACTCCAACACGCTGAGCACTGGATCTCCTCAAGGCTGTGTACTCAGTCCATTGTTGTTTACACTGCTAACACACAACTGTGCATCCAGAGACGAAGGGAACCAGATCATCAAATTGACGGATGACACCACAGTGGTGGGAC
>OMLP01001074.1:0-19473 GCA_900302685.1 Spondyliosoma cantharus | reverse complement strand
AAACTGTGACATAATTCTACAGTGTGTCTTGCTTCAGTAAGTTGCTTTGGGAAATGTTGTAGATTACAAATGAATTCATTACATTTCTGCCCTTCTCTCTTCTTCACTGTCTTCCTCTCTCCCATATACTAGAAGGATGGATACACTGTTGTTCAGCAAGAAATACTTATAGCAATACTGAAACTCATTTACCATGATATCAGTATTCTCATGTCAATCTACAAAAGTAAGCAAACTAGCATATACCAAAGCAGCTGTCTATATATTTTGGTTATGGTGTACATTATAAAAATGTATTTAACGTATTGTTTTTTTGTACAGATGAAATTCACAGATGCGATGCGCTCCAAAGCTCGTCTATCCATCACAGGATCAACAAGTGAGAATGGTCGTGTCCCGGTGGCTTACCTCCGTCCAGGATTACCCATGAGCCTCAGCATGACTGATCTCTCCTGACCATGTCTGAGCCAGTGCCTTACAGCCAATGGACACACATCATCCCTTCCCCTCAGAAAGTGAATGGAAATGCGTGTCAACTCCTGTGGTGACCAAACACCATGGGTGATCCTCCCTGATTTTCAATATGGAGTTTAGCCAATTATATCTTTCTGAGGACCCCTGATCTCGCTCTTTATCATCTAGCCTAGCTTTCTAGGCTAGGGTTTGTCCTCCCGCGACTTGGCTTTCAGGCTTTAGCAAAGACCTGCCCACCTACAAACTGAATCACTCACCATCAGTGAGATAGATGGCTGGTCATGGAAGAATTCATTCAAAACAATCAAGCACAGTGGACAGTTTTCTAAACAAACACACCGTATTGTTTTTGAGATTTTTGCCATGAAGGCTTCTCTTGTATAGAAAATAAGGACAATTTAATGGCAGACTTAATGCAATAACAACATTAATCAGGGATGTGATCGGGAATTGCAGATTTAAAGGCAGAATCTTGGTTGACATGAGTGGTATTAGTGGAAACAGAAGTCTGGAAATATCACATTTGTGAAATAATAAAAAACAGTAGTTATTGTGTGATAGCAGATAATGATAAATTATGTTATTGCTCCTAATTGTTTTCCTTATATCTGCCTGAAAATCCCTAATTAATAGAGACGTTAACCTAAGTGATGCATGGACTTACACACACACACACACACACACACACACACACACTTTTACAACACAAAACAAAACAATCGCAGTCACCATTATAAGAAACACATATACCCTACACAGGGATGGGCAAAAACAAGCAAAAATGTATGTTGATACGAAATAATAATACTTGCCCCCTTGAGGATATCTGACATCTGACTTTGGTCAGCTATTCTGACATCTAGTGGTACCATAAAAAAAGAAAAGACTAGTTTAAAAGTCATCACATTATTACAGTGTTAGGTCTTGAAAACATGCATTGAATGCTGTGATCCTACCCTCTCACTGAAGTTACATAGTGCAGAAACAAGAAACTGTACCATCAAAATGATTTTAAAGCTTTTATTTTAATGTAAATAAGTTACATAATGCTGCTTTAATGAACTTCGCTACACTGCTCATAGATTAACTAAATGATTGAACTACAGCCAAAAATACAGAAACTGCATTTGGTTCTTAGTATTTCTTAGTATTTCTTAGTATTTTCTATCGCTTACAACTTACAATATCCTATTAATATGTTTTGTAGTGTCTTAAGTGTTTCTGTATATGCTTTTTACTCACTACTTTATGATATCCTCTTATTTATGGGGAGCTTAACAATCAAAATTCTTATTTAGGCTGTGCACGCATCTCTTCTACGGATAGTCAGATATTGCATAGGAAAAGTACAGCCATTATGAATCATATCAGCTACATTATTTTTTCTTGTCCAATCCTTGTCAGCATTAAAGTTATTACATTACTTTAATAAGATATTACCTTGAATAGGGTCAGCCCCAAAGGACAAATACTGGACATACTGTAGATTTAGTCCGTCACACACATGTTAGTGTTTGTGAGTGACAAACCAACTGGGGGTTCCAGCCTGGTGACTCCCAGTCACAGGGCACGCTCGTGACAAGGGATGTCTCCCTTGTCAGTGAAAAAAAGGAGCGTGACCCGTCGTGGGTTGGCAGAAACATGCCGTATTACAAGTTGTCACAGGCCAGGTCAGTCTTGACTCGTGTCAACACTGACACTGATTTGGGCAAAACAGAACTTGATATTAAGACCTGCAAATGGAAATTTACTGCTGGCAACTGAAGTTGATATTTACAGTCAGCTGAGTCGGTGTTTAAATCAAATGTTAAATAACACTGCATCCGTCTGAAACAAAAACGACAGCAAGTAGCTACCCTACCAGACCACAACAGGTCCCAGCAGTGTACCTGGCTTCAGGTTGGTCTTAGACCATTTCGCTGTACAAGGGGACATACTCAAACCAAGAAGTTTGGTTATTTTAAAATATCATTTTATAGGAATGTTCTCTTTCTCTGTTAGTCTGCCTGTTTAAGTTCAGACTTCACAAGAGCTAAAGTAGCTTCAATTTCAGTTCACACAGATTAAAAATAACAAGTATACGGTAATAGTTCACAATGTTGAATTTTTAAGTTCACAGTCCCAACATAATGAACTCATTGACAATGTTCATTTCTTCAGTTTTTTTTTTAAACTTTTTTTTATTTTTCAATAGTCAATATTTCAATAGTGGTCTTCTCCTTTGTTATTGATTTCAAGGTATACACAATACTACACTGGCAGGAGTTAACTTGAGCATCCTTACTGAAAATGTTTATTTTGCATGCAAGACTAGAGCTGGTATGAAAATGTGTTCTCATGGTCAGTTGAGGTGTTACATAACTATAATTTGAATTTGAATATGATTTTTCACAAAATGGTGAATTCAAATGATTTTACCCAGACATTACGAAGACCCCATTTCCACCTTATTGGTGCAGCATTCTTCCATTACCTGGTTGGAAAAATAACAGCATAGACTTTCACCAAGGTCTAAAATTGTTGGCTTGTTAAGTTTCATTTAATACTTTGAAAAGGACTGTCAACACTTTTAAAGAACACTTTCTTCAAGGGCTAATGTGGTAGTGACTTACAGTATAGTGATACATATGAGAAATACTGCCCATCCCTGTTATAGGTCAGCACACCAAATACAGCAACATATACACTTATACATCCCAAATCACTTATACAGTGTATCACAGTCATAAATAATGATAGGTGAAAAACATCTCCACCATACATGTGCACACACACATATACACATAGTACTGTCTTACGAGTTCTGAAGCCAACTGGATGATGTGCCAAACATACTGAGAACCAATCAGAGCTCTCCATGCTCAGCCAATGGCAGCTGCTGATACTGAAAACTGAGCCAATAGGAGCTCTCACTGCTGTGAGGTGGAAACAAAACTGTGAACAAAAACCTTCTTAAATAAAATTAGATAGTGATGAGGATGAGAAGAATGAAGACGAGGAGGACGCAGAGAGGACGCAGAGAGCACGAAGAGAACGTCTGCATGTCACTTTCAGTTTTTTGTTTTTTTTTCCAGATAAACTTGTCAGCCTGAAACTTTGCACCTGGCTGCATTTTAGTGATTAATAATGATAGTAATAAGAATAATATCAACAGTATTAATTGCCGTATTAATGTGGTTCTTGTTATGTATAGTGTATGCTTTTAAGAACTCAAGTCTGCTTTTTTCTTTCACCAAGAAGCTGTTATTTGTGCTACTAGTTAGAAGCTAGCTGGTTAGTGAAAAGCTTCTCCCACAACTTAATAAATGCCCAAGGTGTGATAAAGGCCAGGAAAAGTCAAGCTGAAAATGAAAAGGTATCTGCTTCCATTTATTCTCATGAACTCGTACTTGCAATGACCACATGTTGTAATTATCACGAGATTTTCATGTTGTTATAATCAAGTTATGATGAGTTACCATGGATGGCTCCCAAACATGGCAACCACTAAGAGAAATGTGGGAAATTATCATTCTTCACTTGTGACATGACTTCATTTTCTATTAAACTTGAAAATTTTCACCAAAATCTTGTAATTTACTTTTCAACTGAGGAAAGTATTGGATAAATTGATGTAAAAAAAAACAAAAAAACAATCAGTGGGTTATTTATATCATACTACAGTTTGATTGATTGTTTCACTGTGATATGACAATTTTCAGGATATTTTAGAATATTTCTGCCTTCAAAATGTTACCCTTAATTGTTAACATTAAACAACACTGAGCGGACTGTACTCAGATGAAAAACTCACTTTGCTTAAAACGTATGATGCCTCCAGTCAGAGCCAGAATCCCTTTGGACATGTGCTGTTAAATTAGTGGCCCATGGTGTCACTGACCAGAGACTGGAGTTCACATCCTTTTGAAGACAGAACAACTGTAGCTCCCTGTGAAGTGTCTGTTAATCATCCATGTATCATTCATTCATTCAGTTATTCAATTCGATCTGGCAAACGAAAAAATTAATTTACCTCTATATCCACCATAGATTGAAAGGAAGAATCTGACAAATAAAGAACCAAAAATATAGTTAGCACTGGGCTCACCAGGGCTCAAAGGTGTTGGAGGATGGTCCTCCTCATGGTTTTCATCAGGTGAGAAGTAAAGGCCTGCGCTCTGAAGTGGTTGGGCTCCCTGGGGTGTGCAGTCTTTGGCACTGGAACCACACAGGAGGTTTTCCACACGACTAGGACTCTGTCCTAGTCCTACTCCGTGCATTCGCAGCATGACAGATGTTTCTGACGTTCCTGTAACTCCAGTGCTGACCCTGTGGAGGATCACATTTTAACATTGTTTGACTCGATTCACCAACACCCGAGTTCACTGCTTTAGAGGTTATATTTTAGATATATTCTAGATTCATTACACATAGTGAAATATGTCAAGCCTTTTTTGTTTTGATGTTTATACAACCAAGAGTGCGTGTTACTGACTCACTACCAGGGCGCTGTTCTTGTTTGTTGCAGGAGTTCGCTTGAACCAGGTGACCCACCATACTTGGCTTGAGAGCCACCTCGTTAGTCCAGTTGGACAGCCCACACTTCAGGTTTAATAGGTGTATATAAACAGTTGCTTTCTTTTATTTTAATGACATTTGTTATTTAATCAATTAACTATAATCAATTCAGATTGATCTGAAACAGGTATTTAGTACACATTCCAAACTTTATTTCAGACTTTATTAATCATTTGTTTATATTACAGTCCATGCTCATATATTATTTTGTGGTTCATCTTTTTATCCTCCACTGAATCCCTATGCACTATATATAATACAGTAACAGTCCTAGTGTACTATTTTAATGGTTAGTAACATACATAGATTTAACGTAGCTGACCACTCACAAACTGGAATGGTAAAAGAAGTGCGATGATGGACATCAATCCAGCTGTGATTCTGGAAAGCTACTGTCATATTTTGAAAAATATGTGTTGTACTTAGTTGTTCCTAAATTGAAATGTTGACAGTCGTGAGTTGAAGTCACATTTTTGGAACCTGTATTAACAACAATCTAAATTAAAACAACTACAGAGTACTATCCAAAAACAAACAAGGTTACATTTTAAAATCAAACATGCACAGTAGGTTGGACAAAACAATAGAAATGCATCAGGAAAATCCATTTCCATTCTTTGGTATATTATACAATTCAGAATGCAGAAGACCAAAAAGATGTGTGAATTAAATAACACAACTGAATATACTTCACACATATCCATTATTGAATTAAACTTAATAGAATACGCTTTAAAATAAACACATTTTCCCGGACAGCAACAGTAGTTCACTTCTTATTGGGGCACTTAATGGAAATTTATGATGCACACTTAAGCTGCTTCAGAGCTGATTGTAAAAGATAACAGATCAGCATATATGAAGTCACCACCTACTGACCAATCAGTTTAATGGAAAATCCTTCATCATTCATAGAAGCTCCCCCAGAGCTCGGTCCATGGATTGTGATAGGTGTACCCCTGTGAAGGAGGTACCCTCCTGTCCTCTTCATTTAATGTTTCCCTGTTGGTTGCAAGCAATGTAAAAGGCATTTCTCTGTGCTTTATTTGTATTCCAATGTATACCCATACCATCAAACAATAGAGCCCAATTTAAGCTTTGAGGCCTTGATTGTTGTACTTGTGTACAACAATATTATATTGAGTGAACTCCTGCCCTATTGACAAGGCATACTATGAGCCTAATAATGTAATAATTTTAGCCACCTCTCCTTCCTGCATTTGGCAGCTTTCACTTTGTATAATAGTTTATTTTATACTTAAAAATTCCTTTCAATCAGAACCAGAAATGCTTTTTTAATCCCCCACTTTCTGTCAGAAGACTTGTCCATTTTGCGATTAGTCATTTGCTGCGAACACCTGCCCTTCTATGTGAATGCACTAATGGCTAGATGAGGAAAACCTGGGTAAATTGACTTGATAAACACCTTCATGAGATCGCCAAACATGATTACAGTTCTTGGGCCAAGATAAGAAAAAAGGTATGTCCTGGGTATGTTAAACTTGCTTCACAGTACAGGCCTCTGGCCTTTATTCTGTGATCTGAGTGTTTTGGGCAGATTCTTACAGACTCCCAGAGTAGTGATATATTCCATATTTTTTATTTGTGTCCAATGAAAAGACAAAAAGACCAGAAAAACAAACAATGGAAATGTCATACTATCAAATACTGTGTGTATCAAAAGCCAAATTTATCCTATTCCTCTGTGACAAAGAATTTTATGATAAAGAACACATCAATAAATCACACAATTGCATTAGGTGATGTGTTTGTTTGTTCTTTTATTAATATCCCCATTAGCTCCTGCATTTACACAGTTGCTACTCTTCCTGAGGTCTCCATGTTTTCATTAACAAAACTCAATTAACAAAGTTAGATTAATAACATGTCCCTTCATTACCATGAACAGACACACTCATGTTTTTGGGCCCTGTTGGTTTGTTGATTCAGTTGGCGAGCAGCTTGATTGTGTTTCTTTGTTAGACAGAGTCGAACCGTCTTCATCTACTTCAACACAGTTGTGTTTCTTTAAGGACTGTGGTCGAGTAAAAAGTCTCTTACACAGTGAACACCAGTACGGTTTTTCTCCAGTGTGAACACGTAGGTGTCGGCTGTAACTGTAAGAACTATTAAAACATTTCCCACATTGCTCACAGCTAAAGGGTTGCTCTCCAGTGTGGATACGAAGGTGCCGCATGTAGTTGCTTAGTCGGCCAAAGCTTTTCCCACATTCTTTACACTGGTATGGTTTCTCTCCAGTGTGAGTGTTCATATGTTGCTTATACGTTTTTGACATAGAGAACCTTTTGTCACATAACTCACAGCGAAACGGTTTTTCTCCTGTGTGGATGCGCATATGTGATTTGTAATTGCCTAGCTGTGAGAAGCTCCTCCCACACTGGTCACAGCGGTATGGTTTCTCTCCTGTGTGGATGCGCATGTGTATCTTATAACTACTCAAGTCACTGAAGCTCTTGTCGCATTGGTCACACTCATATGGTTTCTCTCCCGTGTGATTACGTAGATGCAGACTGAAATGCCCTGACTGAGTGAAACTCTTCCCACAGAAGTCACACTGGTACGGCTTTTCTCCGCTGTGGCTAAGCTGGTGTCTCTTATATGAGCTTAAAAAGCTAAAGCTCTTTGGACACTGGTCACAGCAGTATGGTTTCTCTCCTGTGTGGACACGCATGTGTATTTTGTAAATGCTCAAGTAAATGAAAGTCTTTTCACATTGTTGGCACTGGTATGGAGCAGAGTGGCAGCGCAGGTGTTTTCTGTATGAACTCTGGGTGCTGAAAGTACTCCCACACTGGTCACAGCAATATGATGTTTCTTCAGTGTGGGCCTGCATGTGTTGCTTGTATGCATTTAGCTGGCTGAAAATACTGCCACATTGTCCACAGTGATAGAGCTTCTCTGTAGCGTGCGTGCGTTCATGTCTTCTGAGATTACAGATGCGACGAAAAGTCTTCCCACACATCTGACACTGAGTCCTGGTCCTGTCCGTGTCTGTGTGTTTCAACTGAGAAAACAGAAACAGAGGAAAAAGTTCAGAGCAAGGGAAAACACTGCAAATTAGTAGCTATTAGCTAGCCATGTAATGGAACTTCACTACCTTGGTCTCACCTGTACACAAAGCTTGAAAAGGTATTCAGATAAACAAAAGTTATAATGTTCATGTACATTAAAGAAGGTGAAAAAAATGTGTCTGTATAGACACAGTGTAGTCATTGATGTAGAGAGTAACAAGTAATCTCAGAGATTGCTGATATAATAGGGTCCTTTATGAATGAAAAGCATTTCATAGTTTTTGGGAACCCAGCTGAGTACAGTCGCATGAAAAGTTTTCGTCACCCCTGACAATTTTCATTATTTTCATTTATAAATCATCGTTTGGATCAGCAATTTCATTTTGATCCATCAAATAACTAATGGACACAGTAATATTTCAGTAGTGAAATGAGGTTTATTGGATTAACATAAAATGTGCAATATGCATCAAAACTAAATTAGACAAGTGCATAAATTTGGGCACCCCAACAGAAAAATCCCATCAATATTTAGTACAGCCTCCTTTTGCAAAAAATATCAGCCTCGAGACGCTTCCTATAGCCTCTGATGAGTGTCTGGATTCTGGATGAAGATATTTTGGACCATTCCTCCTTACAAAACATCTCCAGTTCAGTTAAGTTTGATGGTTGCCGAGCATGGACAGCCCAATTCACCCTCAACTTTAACAAGATTCCCAGTACCAGCACTGGCCCCACAGCCCCACAGCATGATGGAACCTCCACCAAATTTTACTGTGGGTAGCAAAAGGTGTAGCCCACATAAGGACCAGAGAGTTGTCTATGGGAGAAGAGCAAGCAATTTTGAAGCTGAGAGAAGATGGAAAAGCAATCAGAGCCATTGCAAAAACATTGGCCATAGCCAGTACAACCATTTGGAATGTCCTGAAGAAGAAAGAAACGAATGGTGAACTCAGCAACAGACGTCAAACCAGTAGACCAAAGAATATGTCAGCAGTTGATGAAAGAAACGTTGTGAGAGAAAAAAAAAAAACTAAAACAACTGTCAGTGACATCACCAACAACCTCCAGAGGGCAGGAGTGAAGGTACCACAATCAGCCAGAGTCTACGCAAGAAGATGCAAACCACTCATTAGCAATAAGAATAGAAGGGCCAGATTAGAATTTGCCAAAAAGTACAGAGACAAGACTCAAATGTTCTGGGACAAAGTTTCATGGACTGATGAGACAAAGATGAACCTTTACCAAACCGATGGAACAGGCTAGTGTGTGGAGGAAGAAAGGATCTGCTCATGATGCCAAGCACACAAACTCATCTGTGAAACACGGTGGAGGTAATATCATGGGTGTGGGACGGGCTTATTGATCTTCAATGATGATGTAACACATGATGACAGCAGCAGAATGAGCTCAGAGGTCTACAGACACATTTTGTCTACCAATTGAAATGATCTGGACATCCTTCATCATGCAGCAAGACAACGACCCAAAACACACTGCCACAATTCATCAGGGGAAGGTTTTAGACTGGCCAAGTCAATCTCCGTACTTAGTGAAAACCTGGAAAAGCATCACAAAAGAAGAATGCAAAGGTTTGGTGATGTCAGTGGGTCGCAGGCTTGATGCAGTTATTGCAAGCAAAGGATTTGCAACTAAATATGTAGTTCATTTTTAAGTCTATCTGTTGCTATACTTTTGCTCACCTAAAATGGGGTTCCATTACAAATGATCCAATCTTCTAAGCTGCGTAACAGATCTAGATGTAAGTGCCTGGAAATAAAGGCTGACATACTGATCTCTTGTCTCATATTCATCTTTTGATGTCAGACCCTAATGTTTTTGGTATACAGCAAAACTAAAGGAATTGGCCTTGCTGTTCCAATAGATTTGGGGGGGACTGTATGTGTCCTGTCTGCCCCCCTCTTCATCGTGTCCTTTTTGTTTGTGTCCCTACTGCTTGACTGTTTCGAAATGCTTGCATTGAATCTGTTCGGTGTTTTGTAAGTCAGTTCACTAGTTTGCCGGCAGACTTCTAAAATCTTGAGACAAGTAGGTATAACATTGTCCAAAGAAAAAAGTATATTAATCTGTCGCAACTGTATTAAGCCCATCTCAGTTGTAACCAAAGTATAAAATCTTACATCTACAGCAGCTTGAATATTTGCTCTCTGATGAACAAGGGTAATAAATAATAGTCCAAATTCCTTGGGAAGTTGGAAAGGCCTAAATGAGAGTGACAGCTGCCTAAAATCATTGGACCATCTCTCAATTCTGTACATCCGGGGTGATGGTCACACTGCTGTGTAACACTGCTGGTGTTGTAGTCAGCACAGGTATTGAAAACAAACCCGAGCTAGCACATGTGCACTATTAGATTGGCTTTTTAATGACAGCAATGCCAATACAATGAGCTGGAACTCATTTGAATTTTTATAACTATTAGAAATGAGCAAACACTGATCTTTCAACACCCAGATGAAAAATATTTTGGCAGTTCTTTTGACCCGTTTACCAGCCTTGGCAGATAGCCTAAAAGTTTGGAACACTGATCTCACCTCTTCTGAAGAACTCATGTCCCTGGCTTATGAGTGAAAGCAAACGTCCTTCCCGTCAGCTCGTTTCAGCTCTGAAAACATCAAATAAAGACAAGACAAGTCAGAGCCAGAACAACCACTTAAACAACAATAATATGGCTAAAAATATTTTGGTGAAAATGGGTTTGGTAGATGAGCGATTCACAGAAGATTTTAGATTCTTATTTCCTACGATTCTGAATTTATTCACAAATGTCACAAATCGATATTCTAAATGTTAATCGGTAACAAAATGTTTACAGTCAAAAAGGCAGAAACTTAAGTGCAAGGGATGTGAGGCACCCAGACAATTTATAGTGCACACTAGGGTTGGGCGATTGGACAAATCTATCATCTATCGGGATTATTTACAGATTTTTCAGGCACACGTCAACTTCATCCCAGCGTGCTGAGGAGTGCTCGTCTGGTGAGAAAAAAAACACAGTAGACTACAACATGAAACACTCAGTGAATCTCCCAGTGTACGATCAATAGTGACTAAACCAAACTGTTGCATGAACCTACAAGTTTATATTGAAGCTGACTTGGCAAAATAGCTCACAGTTCAAAAAGGTCTCCTGGAGATTTACTGTGATTTATTACATAGTGTAGCCTTAAACTTTGGGCTGTTGTTTGGGTGAAATCATCTCTTCACATTATAGACCTTGCCCTCTCATATCCATTAAGGTAAAGGCAAATTTATTCAAACAGAATAAATATTTGGTCCACAAAAATCACACAGGCCCAGTATGTGGGTATGACTCGCGCTGTGTCCGTGGGCCGCCAGGTGAGATGCTCAGGGGGGTTTGGGCCTCTTTGACACCTGTTTGCAGGTCTAGTTGTCGAGCTGTTAGCTGTTATTGTTGTGGCTTCTGTACAACTCCATGCCCCCGACACTCTCCGGCTCGCTCTCTCTCAGCCCAAAGGGTCGAGGCAGAGGCTGCGCACCCTTGAGTCAGGTTCTGCTCAAGTTTTCTTTCTTCTTGCCATTGTCGCCAAGTACTTGATCATGGGGGAAATGTTGGGTCTCTAAATTAATTAATTCGAGAGTATGGTCTAGACCTGC
The DNA here is from genome assembly GCA_900302685.1 of Spondyliosoma cantharus. Lineage (NCBI taxonomy): Eukaryota > Metazoa > Chordata > Actinopteri > Spariformes > Sparidae > Spondyliosoma > Spondyliosoma cantharus. Next base: position 7,771 of record OMLP01001074.1, on the reverse strand, counting down.
TCAATTTGGAAGGTGTCATGTGATCATTTTGGTGTCAGTTTGCGCTATAGTGAACTTGTTGCCACTAGAGGAGGATAAAAATAAAAAATACACATAAAAATCTACATTCTTCTTATCTCCTATGAAACGGAATCTATTCACAAATGTCAAAATTCCATGTTGCAAATGTCAATTAAAAGCATTATGTCAACAGTGAGGGAAGTGCAGCAACCGGACAATTTACAGCGCGCACATCTACAGTTAACTTCAAATTGATCTCCAAAAAAAGGCAGCAGTTGCAAGTATCTCTTTTCTTTATTGACTGAATAATTACCTGTGCGAGACAAAACGTGAGGTAGGCCACATTTCTGTGATTACTGACTACATCATCACTAGCATCAATGGAGCGGACAAGCAATCTGAAACCCCCCCCCCAAAAAAAAGGCAGTGTGCAGCAGGAACAAACGAGACCAAAACACATTGCGGTGTTAAACAACTTAGTTAAACACCGTGGTGAAGAATCTGTATCATGTATTTCACGCACAAACCAGTTAGCAACCTACAGACAGGAAAGACAGCGCTTCACCCAGTTTGTACTGCTGTGTACTCAGCTGAGACTCCTCTACATGTGTCCTGTTGGGCCTGAGAATGTTTTTAATAACGAACTCGGAGCATGTTCTGGTGGACATGGTAAAATCACCTAAAGCATCATTTTCTACATGACATGGTCTGTGAAAAACAGTGTTCATGAAGGCATATCAGACAACATACAGGTGAAGCATCTTAAAACGTCCCGTTCCTCTGTGACGGAGGCCCTAATCGGTCCATGCTCAGATCCCCGGGGTGACGAAGTGAATGCGGGGCCCGAATAGTAACGCCCCACAAGCATCATGTGTAGAAACCAGTTGCAACGGTTTCTCTCTCCACCAGGAGGAGCAGTGATGATGGAGGCTGAGGCGTTACTTCAGCTGTTCTCACTCTATCATGGGTGTATAGTTCTTCTTGACCTGTGTGAGACAGTGTGATTCCCACAGAGAGCACATCTAATAACAGGCTACCATGTCATGAGGTCATCAACATTATGCTTCACCTCTTCATAAGTACTGCATGAAAGTGAAAGTGATGTAGCCAGGGAATTCTAACTGGAAGGAGAAAAGTGCAGCGGTCATCTGAGCAGGACATGTCAAGCGCTCTGAAATGATTGGAAACAAAACATTTGCTCATTTTCTTCCATATTTTCCACAAATATGGAAGGCACGTTACAGCTATTTTACGTGAAGCGATGATGATGTCTAGTCCCTGTTGAGTCCGGTTCTAACCCTAACCCCAACCTGATTAAATGATGCACTACTGGACACAGACACCTACATTCATGCCCTAGCTTGCTTTAAATTCATTTAGAAGCTGGGAGGTCTGTGAATCTTTGAATTTCCTGGAGGCATTTCCTCTTCAGGAGTCATACAAAGTAGATATGGGTTTTAGCGCGTTTATCAATGCAGCTCACATAGACTTCAGTGCAGCTGTCACCACAGCAAGGTTCGGACGTCCTTCCTCCTCCTTTTTAAGGTTGCTTGGTTAGCAGACAAGAGCACAGAAACTTCTCCAGCCACGCATTTCCACACATCCGGGACCGTCACCAGCTAACGTGACCACCAGTTAAACTGTCACACCGGTACATGTAGCCACATGTGTACCTGTGTGGTGGTGGCAGGTTGTACCGGGAGGGCAAAGTGTGAACGCAGAAGAAAGACACCATGAAACACAGTAAAATACATAGAGACACATAACGAATTCCGTTGTGGTTACCATATTTGTTACATTTGCCCTTTCAAGCGAAAGACGGGAAAACAAATTTTGTGTTTGCCAGACGGGACTGAGTGAGCGGGTACACGGACACCAACAACAAGCAGGCTCACAGCTCCAGACCACACCAAACACCAGGCCAGCAAACTGCCACAAGTTAGCAGCTGTCACCCCTGAGTGCTATCAGCAAACACGGAAGTACCACTGCACACTGACAATGCGAACAGGGACAATACCTTTCACCCTCCCACAGTCTCTCTCCTGCCAACACTGGCTGACTGGTGATAATGCCACGAATGTACTGCCGCCTTGTTTTCTTTCTTCCTTTCTTTCGTCCTCTTCTTCTTCTTCTTCGTCTTCTTCGTCTTGTTTACTTTAATGGCGGCTCGCAAACCAACGTGTAAAGGTGCATACCGCCACCTACTGTACCGGAGTGTGCCTCAGCACTTCAGGTTACACTCTACAAGTCAATGCTTTCAAAAATGGAAGTGTTAATAGTTTATTTTCATCAATTGACAACATGCAGTGAATGAGCAGGAGAGACATCTAAATCAAATCAGAATTTGGTGTGACCCCCCCTTTGCCTTCAAAACAACATCAATTCTTTTACATGCACACAGGTACTCGGCTGGTAGGTTGTTCCAAACATCTTGTAGAACCAACCATAGATCTTTTGTGGAAATCAAATCCTTCTATCTCTTCATGTAATCCCAGACAGACTCGATGACTGACTCGATGACAGACTGCCTGAAGCCAGCAACCATCATCCCAGTCCATAGAAAGGTACACTGAACTGTCTTAATGACTATCGCCCAGTTGCTCTCACCCCCATAATCACCAAATGTTTTGAGAGAATCATCCTGTCTCGCACCAAATCTGCCATCCCTGCTGACCTGGACCAATATAGAGATACAGATCTATCAGATCTAAAACAAACAGACTGAAGAACAGTTTCTTCCCACAGGCAGTGAAATGCACAACCCCCCAGTTCCTATGTTTCCGTGCAAAGTTGAGTCACTTGGCCTTGTTTCCATGTCGGAGGTATGGCTTTTTGGCTGCAACTCTTCCATGAAGTCCACTTCTGACCAGACTTCTCCCGACAGTAGATGGGTGTACCTGGGTCCCTCTGGTTTCTGACACCTCTGAGCTGCTGGCACTGCTGGATATCTTCCGATTTTGAAGGGAAACAAGCTTGATGTGCTTTTCATCTGCTGCACTAAGTTTACTTGGCTGACCACTGCGTCTACGATCCTCAACGTTGCCCTTTCTTTGTGTTTCTTCAAAAGAGCTTGAAATCTTTGTCTGGGAGAGACGGTGCTGATGCAGTCTTGTTGCTGTGCTCAGTCTTGCCATATGGCGTATGGCCTGTGACATGAGACTGTCTTCCACAACCTCACCTTGGTAGCAGAGTTTGGCTGTTCCTCACCCCGTTTTTAGCCTCCTACGCAGCTGTTTCTGCTCCAGTTAATAACTGTGTTTCAACCTACATGTGAAATTGATGATCAATAGCAACTGTTTGGTATAATTGGTTGATCATACACCTGACTATAATCGAACAAAATCCCTGACTTTGTGCAAGTGTACCTCTAAGAATCGATGCTGGTTTGAAGGCAAAGCGCAGTAACACCAAATATTGATTTGATTTACAATTATTATTATTATTATTATTATTATTATATTTTTGAAAGCATTCTTAGTTTACATCATTTTTTCACACCTGCCTAAAACGTTATGTAAACGTAATGTATATATACACACATACACATACATACACACACATACATGTTATCATATCTCACAATTTAAACCTGTATCTTTCAGAAAAATAGCGAGAGCCTTGTAACATTCCCTCATTTTGTCACTCAACTCTAAAATCCCTTCCAAACTAGATCGCTGCCCTATCCTACTACGTAACTCATTGCTGTCTACATCTTTCTTCGTCATCTTCTTCTTCTTCTTCTGCGGTGTTGAACAGCACTTTGCATCCTTTGTGTTGCATTACTGCCCCCCTGTGGTTTTAACCATCCATTGCTTCATATTGAATCATTTTTACAGTCTTTTAATAATTCCAGTTGATTCCAGAAACAGAAATCCCTCCCCTCCATCATGCTCCCACATTCAAATACAGTCACCGACAGTGATTACAATGGCCTGTATGATAGTTTGACCTGTATGAACCCTAACCCAGCTCTCTACAGGCCACAACACAATTGAACTTTACAGCTTTAACTGAGAAAAATAAAAGCAAGAAAGATTTTTCCCACCTCTCAACTGTTCTTGCACTTTCTCTCCAGTAACTATGCAATACCCAAAACTATTACTACTACTACTTCTACTACTATTTCTATTCTTTCTGATTTTCTTTGTGCCTCGGCAGTACAGTTTATCAGCTGTGTCAACATTTCCAACAATGACAGCACTGAATGGGTAACTGATATGATCTAGAAATGCTTGTCTGGCATTTGTTTCCATGACCCATCCTAGACATTCTGTGACTTTCAACCACCCTTTTACATTCTTTGAACCATCTTGCATTGAGCAAAGACATCCAAAATAATAGTCAAAAATCACTTATAAACCATTCAAAAGGAGGGTTTGGAATTTCTCCATTTACTACCATGAATATGATATTCAATCATAAGTAAAATGATATTTACCATGTCAGAGACAGATGAGTCAAAATTATCCAAGCAAAGCAGAATGTGAGGGATTTCAAAGGATGGATTGTCACTAACTTTTAGTTTTATATAGTTTTATATATATCTGTCCAACATCTGAGGGACACAGGGCATAAGAAGAACATTTGTTCTGAGGTCTCTTCACCTTTATTACAGAAGGTGCATGGGTCCACTTCAAATTTAAACCATTTTATAAGAAAATTAGTCAATGGATAAATCTACCAGGTATTAAGATGATTTTCTTTCATTTTGGGGGAAACTGGCCATTTCAAACATTTGGTATGTGCTTTATCCATAATACATGCAACCCTCGGTTATAATTATGAAACACTTTGGATTTCCGAGCAATACACTTATTATAATAATAATAATAATAATTAAGAATACATGTATTCTTAATACAATTATATCATATTTAAATACAATCAGATTGTTTTTAATTGTAATAGTCAGCTGCCTACTGAGCATTTCTCTCCAATAAAAGCGGCTTTTGCACATTATTATAGATTAAGCTGTATTTCATTGAAAGAAGACTTTTCAAATAAGTTTCACCTCATATATCGTGTGGGGGACAGTAATGTCAGTTTCAGCTTATCTACGCAAAATAACTGTCTTTTTGCCCGTTATTATGAGTCGGGCTGTATTTCAGTGAAATAAGCTTTTTCAAGCAGGTTTCCTACCAAGGAATGTGTAGTGTTGGACAAATATGATGGCAAACATGGTTTTAGTTAAATTCCACAGTACCAAGCACAGTAACTCGTGGGAGCATTTAAAAGAATCACTAACAGAGTCACACTCAATCTCCTGTAAAGTTGTTTAACACAAAATATGTCTCAGGTGTACATGCTGTGAAACACCTGTGGCATGCTGGCTACCTGAAATATGATTCATACAAAAGAAATGTGTGGCTCTGTGACTTTCACAAGGACACACTGATCGCTCCAAAGATGTACAGTGGAGGGCTTGGTGTGGCTTCGATGTTACAGGTAGGATTTTTATATGTCCAGATGAATGTTTTGTATCCTTTGTTTTGACTGTGATGTTGAATGTTGCTGTTGGCAGATTGCAGCTTAAGGAAAGTTAACTTCCACTGAATTTTGAGACCAGTGTGTATGAGGTGTTGAAGGTTGAGAAAAATGTTTTATATGTAAATATACCAATGCCAACACTGTCACCAAAATATTTCCTTTTTCTTTGACAACGTATACCTTGGAGCTATTTTTTTTTAATCCTCCAAATCCTGGAAGCCCTGAAGCAGAAACAGCCACACTTGCTGGCACTGAAACATACCTGACTAATAGCATTCGGCTGCTAGGACGGGGATTTTACATGCCACACGATGATTTCTCCCTGAACTATGCATTTTTAAAGTAGCCTGGAGATGGAAAATAAGGCAGAAGTTTAACTGATACTTTACGCCAGGTGTGCTGAAATGACATTCTAACTCACAAAGCCTGCAGGTTTTAGTTTGAAGTGTAAGTTGAAATGAATCTGAGGACAGTTGGCATGGTAAAGGCAGATGGAAAAACATATCGTACTGTGTTGCTTTTAGATTGCTGTTAAATCCACAGACATTTGAAAGGTGTCATGGTAAAAAAAAGCATCTGTTTCACTTAAAAATTCATTACGCACGAGTTTCACTCAAGACGGTTTCAGACTTGTTGGAGCAACAAGATGTAATTGAAAGATCACACGTCCATCATAGGATTGGAAATGTAGGCTAATCTAGCTTTTAGTTAAACTTCTTCAAGGTTACAGATTTTCTTTTGTTGAATTACACGTGGAAAATAATCCATCTTCCAGAATCCATAAATACCAACATACACTATGTACAGGCCCTACAAATTAATATCAGTGATTATCATATCAGCAGCTGCTAATGCTAATGCTAATGATTAAATAAAAATAATGTTGTAAGAAGAAATTGTGTAAAATGTGAATTTGACCTACATATGAATACCAGAAGGATACAGCTGTACTTATCTATGTTTTTTATAAAAACAAACTCAGAAAGTCATTTTATTACAGTACTAGCTATCAATAGTAAGTCTATTTGCTACTGTAAGTTGAGAATGATACTGTATGTTTGTGAATATTACTGTTAACGTTAATGTTGAAATGAGATGAGTGGTATATAGTATATATACAGTATTGTGTATCATAGGCACTGAATGAAACTCTGCCACAAAGTGTCTATCATTACAGCTGTTACAATAAGCTTTCATATAAGTCCGTATCATTCAGAAGTTGTGACTGTGACAGGTTCTGCTTGTAGTTTAGAGATGGACCGTGCTGTTGAACTGATCCCTGAACTCCTGGCCGATACTGGTAACAACATCACCATTTCTGATAAAAGTACCACGTTTGAATTCTAATGGACGCTGTCTTGGCCAATGGTACTACTTACTCTGCTTTAAAGACTGGCTTTGTTATACAGGCTTGCAGTATAAAGGAAATCTCTAGAAGGCTGGAAAGCCTTCATGTAGTGAGGAGATATAGTATAAAGATGGAAAAAGGTGAAATAAGCAGCAAGTTGTGCTGAATGAAGGGATCTTGCACAGGACTTTGTTGCATGTGACAGGAGTTTGCATCACTTGAATGCTCACTTATTTTTCAAATATTAGAAAAATATTTCCTGCTGCAGTTGTTTGGTTTGATGTCCTTGGACCCTGCAGGGGTTCCTCCAAAGGTTCCTAGGCCATAGGGAGTTCCTGTAGTGAGAATGTTGTTTTAGTCAGCAATGACAGGATGGTTACTCATCTCAACTGAATCTGTGTATCATTCCTTCTCTTGATTTTTCAATTGGGAAACCGAAATTGGAAAATTAAATGAATGACATTTTTGAATTTTCCCAAATAGAATACAGGTTTTTAGGTCACTTTACCATGAGCAAGGACAATAAGAAAAAATGCAAAAGCTAAAATGATCAAAACTTAGGATTGTAAACCAGTTACAGACCGTGTCATTGTATCTTCCCCATATTTAATTGAATTGAATTGAATTGAATTGAATTGAATTGTCTTTATTTTCATTGTACCAGTACAACGAAATTTGCAGTACAATCCTTTAAAATGCAGAAATAATTTAACATTAAAAGCATATAAAAAAGAATAGGCTAGACCTTTAAAAGACACATTTAAAACGACAAGCTTACACGCACACACACACACACACACAGACACCCACACACACCGTAGCAGCTTAAGGAGACAAAACAAAAAACAGTAGATTGCAGAGACCCTGAGCGAAGATAGGCACATATTGCAGACATTGAACATCAGAGAGAGAAACAGTAGAGTGCAGCACATTTG
>OMLP01001072.1:4068-24441 GCA_900302685.1 Spondyliosoma cantharus | reverse complement strand
GAGAGGGTGGTTTTGGAGCCAATGATCAGGGCCTCAGTCTTGTTGCTATTGAGCTTCAGAATGTTCCTGCTCATCCAGTTCCTGATGTCCTGGAGGCAGGTGGTGAGAGAGGAGGGAGGAAGGGCAGTGGTGGGTTTGGAAGCGATGTAGACCTGTGTGTCATCAGCATAGCAATGAAAATGGACACCATGGTGATAGAGGATTGTGCCCAGGATTGGAAGGGTTCATGGAGGTTGTTTGAGTCAAGATGGGACTGGAGCAGCAACCACCCTCTCAAGGGTTTTAGAAATGAAGGGAAGATTGGAGATGGGCCTGTACTGGGTCAGGTCAGTTGGGTCAGCACCAGGTTTTTTGAGGGTGGGTGTAACTGCCGCCATTTTGAGATTGGGGGGTACAGTTCCAGAGGTGAGGGAGAAGTTAATTATTTTTGTGATCATGGGGGAAATGGATGGGAGACAAGCTTTGTAGAGGGTAGTGGGGGGAGGGGGGGAGTTTAGCTGGAGGACAGGCCCATATGTATACATGTCCATATAAGCATGAAGAGACAATCCGGTCAACTTTAGGCTGTAAGTTCTAAATCTCTCATCAGTACAGTTAGGAATATACAGAAGATGAACTATTCTAGATGGAGTGGTTAGAGATTGGTCACTCTTTCTCCTATAGGATAGATGGACCCTCAATCCACCAAAGTGACCAATTAGAAGAAGGAGGTAGGTGTGAGTGAATAGACTCTAAAAAGGCCTGCACAAGCAGAGAAAGTGGGTCGGTGGTACTTTTCGGTGGTAAATTTCCGAGATCAAAGGCTCAATAGGATTTCTGATAGAGCAGAGGGCAAAGCATTGGGCATTACTTTATCTTAGATTTGAGAATACCAGAGTGCTGAGTCATTCCACCCAGCCTTGTCTCTGCAGATTATTTTATCAACATACTACACGCCGACACCTTTGATGAAGACAGCCCAGAAACTACACAGTTCTACTAATCACAGTTGCCACATGCAACATAAGATGGTATCGTAAGGTGGTTCAGTCTGATACTGGTCATGACAAAGGCTTTGAGAGGGGAGACAGGTTTCAGGTGGAGCATAATGGAGGACTTCATGGATAGATAATGATGGTGATTTCACAGAGCCAACATCCAACCATTACGACAAAAGAGATCATGTAATTGTCTCCGGAAATAAAATGGCCCGCAGTTTATACATTAAATATATAATAATACAAGCAGGAGTGGGGACTGTGATAAAAACAAACCAATATTTATTCACCTGCACCTCATTTACAAAACCTCCTACCTGCCTTCTATCTGCCCTCCTACTGCATATATTTTGGTGCTGCTGTCACAGCAAAGGTAGTGCTGGTAAACAGATTTGTCAGAAAGTCTAGAGGATTAAATTAATGCCTTTGTGTTGCTATCAACACAAAATAATGCAGGCCTTAGCTGAATACAGTAGGATTAACTCACTACCTGCAGCCAATTAACTTGTTTCTCAAAGTTTCGACTCTGGTTGACTGGTTGTTAGGAGGTTAACAAATAGAAATTAGAAAATAGAAAACTAACAGACACACTTCAGGGGTGAAGGACATTTATTGTCCATTATGGTCTCAACAAAAAGTTCCTAATTTTCAGCTGCGCTCCATTTTCCTTTCATTCTTTTCACTGCTGTTCTTATGTGTGTGATCCAACCAGGAGATTTAAAAAGCATGTAGCAGCAGTCAGAAATTAATTGAAAGCCCAGCAGCTTCTTAAAATGTCTGCCTGATGGAGCCTATCTTTATTTAAACTACCATATAGGTTTGAAATTAAAGCAGCTCGTTACGGCACACATGTATGTTTGTTGTCAGGCGGTGAGCTCTAGTGGCTGTAGTAATTATTACAGCTGCAAACTAGGAAGTGGGGCAAAGTAGTATAAAGAGGGATGGATGTATTATGCAAGCACAGGACTTTCATTCAGGAGACCACTGTTTGAGTCCAGTTTGAAACCAGAGGTAAACAGTAAGTTATTTTAACTTACTAACGTAGTGAAGTTACATCACCTACATCAGGTAACTTACATTAGTTAGGCAATTTAGTTAAATTTGTAGCAGAAGTTACATAAGTAACAGTGATTTTATCCCAAACTAAACTGTGACCTTATGACTACACAGGAGGCAAATTTGATCTGCCCACACCAGACATGTTCAGCTGGCCCTCATGCCACATGGAATGATGGCACTTGGGTGGTCCACTCCTGTTTGCTAGATCTGAGCCACGAGCAGGCCATAGCATGGCTCGACATCAGCCATGAGTTAACCGAATAAACAAGAGGTGGCCAGATCCAACCCACCAGAATACAATGAACTGCAGGAGCAGACAGCCCAAGTCATTCCATGTGTTATGTGGGCTGTATGAGGGTGTCTGGTTTTTGATATCTGGGGAAGGTCCAGCACTGGCGTGGCTTTATGCCAGCATTGTTGAAAGCATAATGAAGGGTCTTCTTTGCAGGAGTATTGCAGGATCTGTGTAGAAAGCACTGATGTGATATTGATCATTTACATTCAACTATATATTTTAGCATGTTATTAAAACTGGTTTTAATTTGGTTGCTAGAAGTTTTGATTAAAATCACTGTTCACTTGCATTTGGATGACATAGCATCTAGCAGGTGCTACAGGATCGTGAGGCCTGAAGCAGTTTAAGACTGACAATCTGTACATATGCTGCATCTTCACAAGTGCTTGGTTTTACAAACGAGATGCCACTGCACTGACGGTGGGATAGTCCAAGAGCGTGAGGTAGAGAAGTGTAGCTTAGATTGATAATGCCAATCTCAGTAAGAAGGACACTATGGAATGTATGCTCTGGCTAGCACCTACCCAGCAAAAAAAGTCCTTGGTTGAATCCTGGTTGGGGTAAGGCCTTTCTTTTTTGACATTTGGATTTTATTGGTTCTTTTTAGCCAAGAACAAATAACAGCACAGTACAACAACATCATTGCCAGGCACCATAACATTAACAACTTCCCACATTCCATATGGTCAGGGGATCTCTTTATGGCACTTAGCAGCTAGTATTTAAACTTCATTTTCACGACATTTTACGCAGTGAGGATGAGCAGGGAAAAAAACACCATGTCCTTTATTATAATGTATCATATTGAAATAGACAAGTCATTTTTCAGTCAGTCTTTTCATCGCCTGAATCTCTTTGACTGCTTCATGCCAATGATCTACTGTGGGCAGGTCCATCATTGACCATTAAGTATCTTCAGGAAGTATTTACGAATCATTTCCCTATTTCACCTTCTGGCAGATCACCAAAATAAAGTAATATGTCTATGGGATCTGCCTGTCCAAGAATAAGCTGCATGATCCTCCAAATACTCTTCCAAAAATCTTTGGGCAGCTCCAAAAACTGTAATGGTTGTTTGACTCATCATACTCACAAGAGATTTAGTTTCTTCTTTTTCTTGTTCTTCTTGTGCTTCTTCTTCAAATGTTGCAAATGTATGCAGTATAGTGTGTGAACATACAAGGGACAATAATTTGGGCAAACATTGGCATGAGGGCAAGGAGCAGCGGTGGCCCAAAGGTAGTACAGAAATGTACTGGCTTTGGTTCCTGTCAGTTAAGTTTAGAATCCGGCCATTGGAGAGGTTTACACACAGGTCCTGTCTTTCTGAACAAAAGGGAAGAAATGCGATACAGCACCTGAGCTGGGGAAATGTATTTAAAAAGAAATGTAAATGTATTATTTTTCCCACTCCAAAGTATAAACCCTGAACCGGCTCTATGTAGAAATGGAGAACAAACTCCTTCCCTCCAGGTCGAACCCTCAGCTGATTCCAACTAGAATAGAAATATAGGGATACACACACATGCATGCACACACATACACTGTCTCAACCTCTTCGTGATTCTCTGCTGCAGGTCTCATTAGGTTTGTGGGAAATATTACTTTCTCCTGTCTATTGTGCAACTTTCCCTCCATCGCCCTCTCTCCACCTCCATCTATTAAGCACTTGAGTGATAGTGAGTTTATCTCGTGGCTGTGCCTTTCTTACCAACTCCCGGGGCTTGTTGCAAATTCTTAACAATGCTCATGTTCCAAGGCATAGAGTTAAATTTAAATGAAGTTGGTGCTACATTCCAAACTTTTACCGCATGTACACTAGTGCCCTTTAATTTCGGTGAAGGTTAATGCTGCTCTCTACTCAGGTGTCCAAAAGCCATGACCATCAGTATCTTTCTCTTTGTCTAGGACTTCCTAACCTTGACTTGGATTACTGTGTATTAAATCTAATCAGTGTTTTCCAAGTTCACACTTGACTAGAGCCAGCTCAAAAGTTCAGCTGATTAAAATGAACCAGTTCACACTCAATGTCATGTACTTTATCAAAACATGTTGTATAGGATACTAAATATATCTGAAAAGCTGCATGTTAATGTTGGGGCGGCAATAGCTCAGTCCGTAGGGACTTGGCAATTTGAATCGGCGACCTGTATATATCTCATCTCGTCTACACTTCATGTGTGTGTGTGTGTGTGTGTGTGTCTCTGTGTGTGCGCACCTGTGTGTAATGTGAGTGGAAAAAAGAATTTCCCAATTTGGGATTAAAATAGTATATAAAATTAAAAAAAAAATAAATAAATTAAATTAATGACGTACTTACCTCGGTTGTTGTAACAAGGGATCCGGTACCATCGTGAGCAAAATAATAATCTGTCAGTCAATCAGAGGCTGTGTTCATGACGTAGGGTTGTTTTTCTCAAGAAAAGCAGTGGGGTTCATATTAACACCGCTATGAAACATTACCCTCTACCATTACAGGGTCCCTTAAAACAGTGTTTGTTCAGATTGCAAACAGAAACCTGGTAACTGGTACCTGGTTTGACAGTTGATCTTTTTGTAATAGAAGTGAACAGAAAAAGGCCTCAGCCACACCTGAAGTCTCATTTGACCATTGCCCATAGCTGAACATGTCAGGAAGCAAGTAAGTTCTGTTTGTATGCTAAAGGATGTGTGGGTTTGAGGTATGTGGAAAAAAAATAAATAAATAGAAATCAAAATACAGAATCATTCCAAAGTTCAGAATTATGTGCCTCAAAAGCCAGATTTGGTACAGTCAAATGGCTGACAGCATTGCTCTACATCTGTCATGCTTGTTGAGGAAGTCCTCTTTATAAATAGATGCTATTTTGAATGAATATGTTCTGTACATGGAAGAATAAGGCTGGGCAATGGTTCTGACAATTGAAAAGGCAGAAAGAGACAAAAATACCTCCGAGCAAATACTTCAAGGACCAGCGTGTAGGATTTAGTGGCCTGTCTCACCCTCCCCTGCGAGAACCACTATAAAAGTGGAATATCCAAAAGCGCTCTGTAGAGTCGGTGCTCAGTTTGTCTGTTTTGAGCTACTGTGAGAATTAGTCTGTCCTCATCAAAATGAACACATAGATTGAAAGTTATTATTACGACCCATATTTACATTGTCAGGTGGGTACCTCTAGTGGCTGTAGCAATTATTACAGCTGCAAAGGAGGAAGTAGTATGAGGAGTGTAAAGTCTGTATAGGTGGTAGAGGTTTGAGATGGAAGGTCTGGTTAAACAAGCAGAGGACTTCCATTCAGTAGACCACTGTTCATGTCCAGTGTGAAAGCAGAAGTCAACGGTGAGTTCTCTTAACTTACTAACATAGTTACGTCACCTACATGATGTTACTCAGATAATGTAGGTACGTTCGTAACAGAAGAGAACCCTAAAACTAAAGTTTTCTTGCCTAAAACTGTGACTCTACAACAAAGATCCCGCTGAAACAGTCGTGTTGATTTGGTAGTAGTGATAGATGTTGTTTTGGGTGATGCTGATGATAGACCTATTCAGTTGTTTAGGTAAAAACAGCTGTGGAGAAGGTTGTTACACTGGTCAGTTTCATTCAAAGATAAAACCACCTGGAAATGTTCACATGTATTTATGCTGCAAACTAAGAAGCCACTTTTCTTCTTAAGATTCCCTCGGTCTCCCAAGCCGCCACTTCATTCTAATGAATAGCATTAGGATGTGTTGTGGCCTAATGCCATGTGAGAGCAGGTGGTTGTGGGGAGGTGAGCCACTTCTCACTGGGTCAAGGACGCATAGACGATGATTTAAATTGGAAGCAGCAAGCAAAATGCCACAAGGTGCCAGGACACACATGTGGTGCAGACACACATGACCTCAGTGCACTGAACTGGGGAGAGATGGAGGGATGAAGAGTTGGAGAGACCAAAATGTAACATTACTATTTAAAATATATGAGAACATGTAAAAAAGAAAATTAAAAAAAAAATAAAGTACATACATCACAAGACATTTCTGGTGATAAATTCAAACCAAAGTATAATCAGATGAGTTAACATGAGCACAGTTCAGAAACAGTTTCAGCACGTGTGTTTGTTTGAGGCGAGGGCCATAAGCCTTTAGTTGCTTACTCACTAAATATCTCAATATCAAATAATCCGGCAGTGTTTGACATGCTCCATCACACAGTAAATATTGTCCCTTACTCATATTATCCATATTAATCTGTTAATCCCTCAGCGACTACAACATTGCACTGTGCATTATGGCCACAATGTCATTCCCTTCACACACACACACACACACACACATATACAAATAAACACTGTGATGCAAAAGCTAAGTGTCTAGTGTTAGTATAAGACTTAAACACCCACAGTAGCCTGAGATTTTAATACTGTTAAGATCAGGTGGAAATGGGTCAGAGCAAACGCAGACAAAGGTAAATGTTACAAAACGGCGTAAGTTTGATAGAAATGGAATAAATGGTGCAGAAAGGTAACAGCAAGCATAAGGAGAGAAAGGGTGATGAAAGATAAACGGGAGAGCCAGATGAATAGTTCAGCTTCAGTGGAGTGTGGCAACAATGTATGTTAAGTGCATTTACGTGTATCCACTAGTTTGAGACTGTATTTTGCTAATGTTTGCTGCATACAGAGTGACGAATTAAGATAATGCTTTGTTTAATATGCAAGTTTAGCTTACATAATATTGTGTCTTTTGTCATTTGCTTTCTACTCAGCTCTTACATTGGTTTATGGACTGCAGAGAACTCATTAAAAGTCATTAAACCATTAGACCGGGCTAACTTCTTTCAATTGGATGCCACAACTAGAATGGCCACGATCTGCTCTGGCAACTGTGATGCAACCGTATCACGGTTGCCGTGATAGACGCAGACGGGTGTAATCCATGGTTATAGTTCATGTCCACAGGATCACTGTTCTACGCTTTCCCTTATTTTATATGTGAGCAGGGTATGTATAATGCATTCTTGTAGCCCAGCATCTTATTTAGATAGACAGGGCCTCTGGAAGCTCCTGAAAACTATAAAAAATTAACTGTGATCAAGTTACCCAAATTCTCCCATGTGACCCCATTCCTCCTTGACCTCCATTGGCTTCCTGTTGCGGCCCGCATCCAATTCAAGATGATGGTGCTGGCCTTCAAGGCCGTCAACGGAACTGCACCCATCTACCTCCAAACTCTGGTCACACCACACGCCCCAGCACTAGCACCTTGCTCTGCTACATCAGCTGGCCAGCTGGTACCGCAAACAAAGGTCGGTCAGCGAAGTCACAACTCTTCTCTGTTCTGGCGCCTCAGTGGTGGAACAAACTCCAGACCAATGTCAGGACAGCAGAGTCACTCGCCATCTTCCGCAGAAGACTCAAGACTCACTTGTGACTCACCTCGACCCTGCATAGCATGACTGTAAATGTAAATGTAAAATTAAGACCGATGTCGTTCAGGCATAAAATGTTTTAGAAACTAATTTCAGTGAACCATTTTGGTAAAATAAGACAGACAGAACAGATGTCCCTTTATCTGATCAGTAGAGCTGTCTACACAGGCCTCAAACCACTACACACTTAGAGACTTCTTAATAACTGCAAACCGAAGCCTCCTTTTAGGCTTTAAGTCTCTCTCCGACTGCTTTATGTGACTACTACACAGTGATTATGTGTTGGGCTCTGTTGATTTAATTGTGCTGAGAATGTGTTAATATATGGGCATATTTTGGTCCATATCTATGTTAATAAAAGATGTGTTCATTTGATAATGAACATGTAACTGTTCACATTTCTCCCTTGTGACATGACATGTCTGTTTTTCATGTCAGTCGCTTGGAGACCAATCTGTGATCCGTCATCAGAGCATGGAAACAGAGAAGCACAAATATGGAGGGGAGATAAAGGCAGAGACAATCCACTTCTTCAACTTCTCTAAGACATCAGAATGAGTCTGCTTGGTTATACAAGTGAAACCCAGTAGCTGTTTTGAATCCGGGGTTACAAAAATACATTTTGTAGACTTCTCTGTGACACACAGTGGCACCTTTGTTGGGAAGTCATTTCAACCTTCAGTGTTAAAATAGCTGAGCTCTGCTGCGATAACACAAACATTTAATCTGCACTGAAGAGGGGGATCTATTGTCGCTTGATGTTTGGTTCTTTGTTATTCAGACAGAAAGACATCGACACAGACATGAGCTTTTTTTGATGTTGTGTGAGAGAATGAGATAGAATCAGTTTCTATGACAAAGAGACGGAGCAAGGGAAAAGCAGAGAGAGAGATAAAATAGTGAGGATTAACCAGAGGACTGAGCCAAAGAGCTGACTGCTGGCTCCAGTCCACAGAATCGCCTCAACCATCCCAAAGGAAACTGCAAAGTTCGCAACTGTAGTGTGTGTGTGTGTGTGTGTGTGTGTGTGTGTGCGCGTGTGAGAGTGCACTTCTGTGTTGAATTTTGAGCTTAGTGTCAATCCCCCGCTACATTAGCGATCCTGTTTAAGTATGTGACTACAGTATGTATGTGTGGCACACAAACACGCACACAGACATTCTGTCACACTCGATTTTAAGGACACACACAGATTGACAACAGTTTGAACATTTAATATCTTGTTTTACAGTGTTTAAGTGTTGCAATTTTTCAGAATAGGGGTTGTAACATGGCTCAAAGTAAACTTAACACTTTATCGTGACTTAGGATCCCCATGTTTTGAAACATAAATGTTATTTGCGGGTGGCAAATTTTGTCAACCAAATATTTTCTTGTCCAGCTATCACAGTGCACCAATGAAAAAGTGTTTACTAAAGCGGTGACATACTTTATATAGGCCTACAGTATAGTACTTAATCATAAGGGCATTTTTATATATAGAAAATGGCATGTACAAAATGTTAATCCATGAGCAAAAGTACTTAACAGGGCTGCTTTCAACTATAATCACAGTTTGTACTTTAAAGCTGTTCCAGTGACCCATTTTGGCCTGCTGACCTATTATGTCACATCATGACGGATGCTGTCATTTAACTCAGCAATTACCTGTGAATCTAAGCATAATCAATCTTGTTCATTTCAAAAACACCTATTATGTTGATCGAGGGTTTGTGTCATGTGCCTCGATTGGCTGGATGTGTGATTAATGTAATGTGATTTTCAGAATGTGAGACAAATTAGTTTTGATCAGTGGTGTAAGTGGTGTCAGGGTCTGTCTCGTCAAGGCTGTTTGCTGCCGTTTGTCTTAATTGTTGAATCACTTGACGTCTCATAAAACGCCTTCACATTCTGAGCCCCCTCTCCGTTTCCCCATCAACCTTTCCCTTCCTGCTTCTTCTTGCAGTTCTTTACTTAGCTTTCCCATTGTTTTGGTTTCGTTATTTATTCTGTTGGCAATCAAATGGAAAATAAATGCAGTGATTCTGAAGAAAATTCACAAATTGAATGAGAGTCTTAATGCAGTCTACCCAGTCACTCGTCCTGTCTTGCTTTTCTGCCCCGCCAACATAGTCACTTGTGAAAAAAGCATGGACCTGACATATGGTAATGTTTTCCTCACACGAGCTGCATGCATGATGTTGCCGTTTGTAATTAATTATCTACGCACATGACTAAAAAGTGCAGGAATGAACATGCAGAGCTCTGCGGTGTTGTGTCAGCACAGGTAGAGTCGTATAAATCTAATTGATATGAAACACGCAGCTTCATTAAAGCTGCACTAATCAATATTTGTTATAGCAACAATTGAAGAAAACAATAAGGGGAGGTATGGTGAATATTACTCAGTGCTTGTCGCACATCAGGCACACAGTATAAAATGTGTTCAAGTCAGTAGTTGATAGTTAATTTCCAGAATGTATGAAATGCTTCATATACCTGTAAGTTTTAGCGCATGTCCTTTAAGCATTTTAAAAGCATTTGTTGTTACTTTATTTAAAGTCTGTGTAAAGCAAATTCAGCAATTTTCTTCTAAATACATTAAATAGGTCATAAATGTATTTCCTTAAAACATGTAAAAGCCATTCACCCATTTATAATTTAATTGCGGAGCTAGGCTTCACAAACTGTGTTTCAAAATATCTGTGTTCAGGATTTAATGGGCGGGTCAGAAATCTTAGCCGTGTTACGTAACGGAGCCATCATTAGCATAAACCTGACCGAAGCTATAAATACATTCAGCGCATTAGCTTCGGTGGTTTTCCTGCTCGCTCTCCAGTCTCGGATAGCATCTCTTACGATAGTTTGCAGCTAGCTAACCAGTCAACCAGTCAGCTAACCAGTCATGTCTCCTCCACGTCGCTCGTGCATCTTTCCTGGATGCCACAGTGTGCAGGGTGACGGTAAGGAAACAGTGGATCGATTTTGTCAAGAGGGGCTACTGTGGAGAGTTCAAAATCACCACCAACACTGTCTCTGTAGTGTCCACTTCACCCCGATAGTTACAACAAATATCACCAGGCAAAGTCTGGATTTCTGAATCGACCCTCTCCGTCCCGCTAACGGCGGGTGCTATCATCTCCGCCACCGGCATGACGTGCCCGACGCTTTTTCACGGACGTTAGTTGCTTTTATACAGAGAGAGATGGGAGCAGCTAGCTCAGACAGAGTCAATATGTGAGTTATCATTTTCTGTGCGCATGCAGCAAACATGTTTCAGTTATTTCAGCACTAAAGCTACTCCACAGCTGGTATTATCCCTCACAACTGATAAAAATTGGTCAGACGGAGTAATTGTGAATTGTGAATCAGAAAAGTAACTGTATGAAAGAAGTATGGAAAGTAAGAGTACTCATTGCTGTAAAATGTCAGTGTTTTAATATTATATATATGGTGTTTTGGATTACTGTCACTGTTGCATGAATCTGCTCATTTTTAACAACAACATGCTTTTGTATAGTTAAATCAATAGTAATGCATCCTATTCTAGAAGATCATCACGTAAGTTACGTCCTCAGTACACTGAGGCAGCTTCCCTCCCACGTGTGGGCGTGGCTCCAGCACCTCTAACTGACACGCCCCCAGCGTTTCACAGCGGAGAGAAGAGCTTGTTTTTCCATGATTTTGAGACCTCATTTTATATAACCTAATTTTTTTAATCTTTCAAATTTGGCTCAGTGGTCAATGACACATGTTTCTGTGGTGTGACAAAGTCATCACACAAATTTATTACTGCTTTACATGGACTTTAACTGATATTGGAGGAACAGTGACAGGACAGGACAGATATGTACACATAAGCACTCACAATGTAACGTTAAGTATGCAGTTGGTTAGCCACCGAGATATCAGCAAATTGATTGGAACGCAGATCACTGTCATAACCCTTGATTTGAAGTGTGAAATCTGAAAAACCTCAGTCTGGAGGGCCATGTAGCCTTCACACTGCACCTGACCCTCTATCCCAACAAAAATATGGGTACACTACCACTAGATGTGAACTCACATAAACAGAGCGTTAAGGCCAAGAGATGTCATGTAGAACTTTGTACAATCTGGTTCTCTTGTGCTGTCTTTGTTATCACTTATCTCTCAGCCACTGTGCTACCAAAGGCTTTGGGAAAGTGTCAGTTCTTTCATCGGCCTCCTGGCAGGAAACAGGAGGAGGTCTTCTGTCTCACATGTATCACAGTTTGCCATGATTAGCATTCCTTCTCAGACAGGCCCTTTGACTGATAGGGACAGCTCAGTAATTTTCCTGCTGTTTGAGTCATCATAGAACGTGAAGACATAATTAGCTTTCAGTCCAAGGACAAGCTCGTGTTACTGTGACTCACCACAAACATTTCACTATTTTAACTTGAGGAGATTTAATGATTCCCTGTGAAAACAGCTGTGGAGACATGTTATCGTTTTAGATTAGATGATTGGAAGTACCTAATTTAGTGAAACACTCCGTTGTAAGAGTGTTCACCTGCAACGCTCCTTCTCTCAGCACATTAAATATAAAGACAGTCATTTAGCTGCAAAGTGCAGCTATATGCAGGTGATGACAGATGAGATAAAACTTTTGCCTTGTAATTTTGATCATTTATGTCATTAAAGCCACCAGGTGGAGATGTGAACTGTGACCTTGATCTCTCAAAACAGTCTTCTATCTACTTCACTATCATCTCCATCACCACACAACAGTAACATCTGCAGCCAGATACGAACTTGCAGTAGATTAATTTATTAAATATTAAATATTGGAAACCTTATATTGTCATCTCTATTTGGTGCTGTGCCTGCTTGTTCCTGTACTTTGACGGTGCCTCTCACAATGAATGTGGAGCCTGGAAGCTACTTAGGTGTAGAGGCAGAAAACTTTTCCAACAAACACTGGACAGTCCCAAAAAATAAACATTATTTTTTGCTGTGAAGTATATGAAATGTATATATTCTTAGTTGCTGTTATTTTCTTTTATCGCTCTATAATACAAGGCAGCTGGCAAAATAGGATTAATAATAGGGTTATTATAATAAGCTAATGATTCAGCCTACACTTTTTCAGTCCTGTTTTGTTTATTTGTTTTTGTTTGTTATATTTTTTATTTGAGTGATTTTTCTTTCTGAGGCCAGAGAAGCATTAAGTTAAAGTTTATTTATTGTCTATCTACCAATATATTTGCATTTAAAAAGATGGAAAATGACCAAAATAAACCAAGTGTATATATGGTTTTTCAGCCTGTTGCCTTTGCACACTGTACACTTGACAATATTAAATCAAAGTCAGGGAATTGAGACAAAGGAAGTATTACATAAATTCTATGGGCTTGTTAATCCACTGAGACACCTTGGTATGACAAATACAGTTTCATTAGTTTGGATTATGTGTAATCAGCTGAACAGTGTTGATATAACATTTTCTTTATGCAGGAGTTTACTTTCCTCACAGTGTTTACCTGCTTGAAAGTAAGAAGCCCTTCACACCAATCTTATCGCTACAGCAAAATGCCTTTGGGGCTTTGTTGATGTGGAGTGTACAGGGAAAGCAGATTTATATTGAAAAATCGGTCACATTTTAGAAGACCGTTACAGGAAGAGCCATAACAATCAATTCAAAATAATTGGTACCAAAAAACAGCTATGAATGCAAGTAATGGGTTTTAAAATATATTTTGTAGTTTAAACAAAAAACATAACATAACATAACAAACATGACAACTCAAAGTATCAACAACTGTATCAATGATTGTATAGTTTATTCAACAATTGCACTACTTATAATGTCAGTTATTTTAGTACAAACAATGAAAAGATGTAAGAGACTTCCACTTGATTCCTGTTTTCTTACATGCTGTTTGATGAGGGTTTTATTTTTTCCATCCATACATTGGCTGGATGAAACCTTAATATAAGGTAAGAGTGTTGTCTTTGTTATTTTTTTACACCTCTTTTAAAATGAACTACACTGTAAAATTTAAAAAGTTGAATTTACTTAAAAAAGGTCAGGAAACTGATTACCTCAGAATTACAGAGTAAAGTTCACTATTGCATTTAAGTTATATGAGCTCAAAGTTTTAACAACTTAAAATTATTAGTCTACTTTACTTGGCATTTTTTGGCATTTTTGACAGGTAAAGTACTACTAAAGTCACTTTGTCAGATTGTACAGTGTAGGAATAATTTCATATGATGAACTTCAACTCCTTCATTAAAAAGTAGCAAACAGCAGCATCTCTGAGCTGTTTATATGGTACTGTCCCCCATGATGAGAATGGGGTTAGGGGTCAAACAAGTTGCAAACAAAGCTGAATACAATAGTAAATATTGTAGTATCCTAGGCAACTGGACTTTTTTGGTTGTAGCGACTAGCTGCTGTTAGCTATTTAGTCCAACTAGCCATGCAGTTAGTGGCCCTGTTAGCTTACTGGAGTCTGTTTCGACCAAAACTTCGTATCAGTGCCGGTGTGTACATCACAGGGCGTAGCCTGTCAGAAGTTGCTCTGAGACTGACGGAGGCCAGTTTGATGACAAGGGATACAGCACCGAGCTGATTAACAGTGGCTCTGATTCCAAGGATGAATAAAACTACAGGCAGGTACAGGAGAGATGGGAAGTGGGAGAGGAACGAAAGAAAGATTAGTCATCAAGCAAGTTGAAGAACTCTTGTACTGAATTAAGAATTTATTTTGACCAAACCAGAGGTAATTGTTGGAGCTGGAAGTTGGAAAGAGTTTGAATGAAGGTTGTCACAAGGCAATTAATCTTGTCATAGTTTGTTAAAAGAGAGAACCTTTATTTCAGAAGGTATATGTTTGTATTTCTCTGTTTAGTAAGGTATAAAGGTGTAGGAATATATCCTTCCTCTGCATTTGTGAAATTATATTATTAATTGTCTTAAAATAAATATGCTAAGAGAGCTGGTGTAATGTAGCAAACTCACCACTCGCAGAGCCACCTTAAACTTTGGTGGGGTCATAGATTTATATACATAAAAGAACCAGATACCAGATAGAAAGATGGTATCCATTCAAACCAATGAGAATTGCGCTTACACAAAAAAGGTTTTCTAGCTTCCATGTTAACTTCCTGGTTATGTGGCCCATTGTATATGTGCAGTAGAGTTTCAATTGCTGGCCCTGCATGCAAGTTTCCCGCTCAGCTCATACACTTTACATTGTAATGGTGTCACAGTTTTTTAAAGTGCTTTTCTTAGCTTATGAAATTTTTACAAAAATGAAACCTCCATGGATCAAAAGGGGCCAGGGCTAGCTGGTTATCATGCTAAAATGCAACAAAAAAGACAGTCATCTTTGACATAATTGTCCATCCAGGTGAGCTCGTGAAGAACATCAACTCCTCCGCCCTGCAGCTGCTATGTCATCACCTGTCTGTCTCGACTGTTGGGATTCATGTGGGCTCTAACAACCTGAGGATGCAGCAGTCTAAGAAACTTAAAGAGGACTTTGTATGCCTCATAGACAGCGTTTTGAACACCAACGGACAGTGCATCATCCCCGGCCCACCCTGTTTTGGTGACGTGAAGTCAAAACAGCTGCACATCTGGCTGAAGGACTATTACTGCAACAGGGGTATGCCATACCTGGAAAACTTCATCACCTTCCACAACAGAACTGACCTTTTAAGACATGATTGTTGCCATGCCATCTAAAGTACACAGGATCTAATCTTTTTTCCATGAACATTGATCTTACACTACATTCCTTACACTGCCCTCTCTTGCTAAAAAGCTGGAATCATTAGTCATTAATCAGCTCAAATCATTCCTCTCATCATATCCTGTTTTGAGTCCTCACCAGTCTGGTTTCAGAGCTAAGCATAGTACTGTTGCTGCTATGACCTCAGTTACTAATAGTATATATGCTGTTGATAAAGGGAAATACCTTGCTGCCCTCTTTGGGGATCTAGCAATGCTTTTGATACTGCTGACAATGCTTTGCTCACACAGAGGTTAAGTGATGTTGATTTTGATTGTAATTCCTGTAATTGGATAAAGGACTACCGGTCTCATAGACAACAATGTGTGACTGTAGGAAATGATTGTTCCATGTTTTTACCATTGTCTAAAGGGGTTGTGCAAGGTTCAATACTGGGTCCTGTCTTATTCACAATCTATATTAACAATATTACATCCTCTATAACAAATTGTAATGCCCATCGTTATGCTGATGATACAGTCCTGTACTGCTATGCTGAAACTGCACATAAAGCCATCACAATTCTCTAGCAAGCTTTTAACAAACTGCAAAATTCTCTTTTTAAACTGAAATTAATCCTCAATGCAAATTATATTCTCAAGAGCCACAGATATCGCAGATATTGGTCTGCATGTTACCACTCTAACAAGAAACAGTACTAAAGGGGTTTCTGAATACAAATATTTGGGTATCTGGTTGGATCAGAAACTTACCTTTACATTTCATATTAACTTAACTTGTTAGTAAGCTAAGACAAAAAAAATTGAGTTATCTATACAGAATTGACGCCATCTTTTTAATCTGTCCTGGATTATGGTGATGTTATCTATACACATGCCTCTGTCTCCACTTCCTATTCCACTACACTCAGTTAACACTCTGCCCTCAGATTCACTACTGGTGACTGTTATTCCACTCATCATTGTATTCTATAAGAAAAAGTTGAATGAGCACCTTTAACAGTAAGGCGTGACAGCCATTGTTCTTCTTTCTATTCAACACTCTCTGGCGATTGTATAATGCTCCAAGTTCCCTGGGGTAATCACTAAATTTGGGAAAACTCTTGGAACATTTTACAATTTACATTTAAACTTGATACAGTTATACCTATAGGTCAGTTTAAGACAGCGATTACAAACTACTCTGCATTCAAATGTGACTGTTTTTAGCTACTTGGGTTTATCTTTTAGGCACTGTCATGTATGTTTGCTTGCAGTTTATAATTTTCAGCACTTTTTTCCCATGTAATTTTTATTCTGTCCTATTGTTTCTTATCTGTTATCATTTGTATGTACCCATTCTGTTTACTCGCTCTGTGATTATGTTTGTTGTTTCGGTTTATAATCACATTTTTCCACCTATTCTGTTTTTTTTTGTAAGTGCTCTCAACATCATTGAAAATGAGAGCTTCCGCTAACTGATTTTTCATTTTTTTATTTTAAATTGAGGTTATTTTAAATTTGAGAATTAATGAATGTCCCTCTTGCTACAGCTTCAAATCCAGTATGCATTTTACAAGATGGGCCTTTTGTCCATTGGGACTGATTTGGGGCAATATAACGAGTTAAACAATATGTTACCATCAAACAAAGTTGATAGTCTCAACATGCCATAGTTTCCTTTTCTCTGCTTTAAGCACCTCTTTAATACATTGATTTTGAGCAATGACTTGACTTGTCTAGCCTCACTTGCAGAGGCTCGTCTTGACTTGCTCGATTCTTGCCACAGTAACTTGGGACTTGCTTATCACTTGAAGGTTGAGACTTTGGAATTCCTGCGCTAGGGGTCTCTATATCAAAACAAAAAGACATTTGCATAGTGTTGTGTGGGGAGGACCAGGCAGACTCACTTTTCAGCGGCTCAGAGATGGCTAACTTGCAGGAGAGAGTCAGATGTACAGCCAGACCTTCTGGAGGAATTAACTGATTCTGCTCTGATGTGTTTGCCCATTAAGCAACCACCATTGCTGATGAAAATGTATCTCACATGGCTTAGGCACAAAGGTTGCCAGAGTAATGTTTCACACAAAATAATGTTATGAATATGGAAGCATGGTATCGGTGAACGCCTTAGCCAGGAACTTTGCTAAAATAATTTTGCTTCTAAGTTCTATGTGCGATACAGTATGTATGATTAACAATAAGTTCAATAGTTATGTTATGGAAGTGAGCTTCAGCTAGGTAGCTCGCTTTTTCTCTAATTATTTGGCTATCAGTAATTTTAGATTTGTATTTTTACAATACACTGCTAAATTTAAAGCCTGACTGATAGCGTTTTTTGGGATATGCTGATACCAATATTAGGGATTCAAAATAATCCGACATTGATATATTGGCCAACATTCTCATATACTATATATTGTTTAAAATGACATCATTGCATTGAAACAGTAACTTCACTGGGAGTCTTTTAATTATAGATTACCCCAAGAATGTTTTTCTGAATTATGGTCTTGGAGAAAACAAAGGTTTTCATGTCTATTCATCTAGGACAACGTATATGCTGATATTGATGTATCTGTGATACATCAATATCAGCAAATACAATTTGCCAACCGACCTGCTTAAGCTGACCTTTCAGAAGACATTCTGAATGTCTGAAGGCTATTCTTTATATAAGGTAGAATTTGAAGTTTATTTTATTTTGTGGAAGTGACTATGAGTTGTTTGCATTGTATTCCATCTGATTAGAGACATATACCCTAGACATGCATATCAACATACTACTAAAAGTAATAAGCTTAGTTTCACCGTTGTCTTTTAAATGATCCATGTGAAAAATAGTTGAATAGATTAATTTTGTCATGTGTGAGTGAGGAAACATGTTAAACACAGCTGCCTTGTTGGTGGTTTGACACTTCAGCTCTGAGATGATATCCATTCTTAGATGTGTTGTGTGAAGTTCTTCAAAGAGCGCCAATAATAAACACACATCCAACCACCTCAATGTGATCATACCTTCAGGTTTGATACCACCTGCTCTTCCAGTACTGATTATTCAGAGCATGTCTGAACAGTTGATCACCTTTGTGCAACCCTGATATGAAAGGGCACAACAAACTCTAAATCAAATTTAATTAACCATTTAAAGCCACCTTTAAAAAAAAAAAATCCACAATAATAAATCCCCATATTTGGTTGAACATGAATCAAGGGATTTAAAATACTTATTACCATTGACAACGTGTTAGGTTAAGAATTTAAAAATAAAACCAATATAGAAATATGCAGTTTCATCTTATCATAATACAACGCAATTGGAAATGTCCAATTAATTTGTTCATCTAGGTTAAGTAAAACAACATTTAAACTAAAAAATTGAATTACACTTGCAGTTTCTACCCATCAGTCACTGATAAAAGAACTTATGTTATAGAAAACTTGTTTAGTATCACTGCATGTGACTAAATGAATGAATACATTGTAGTACAATGAGCCCTTTAATAATGGAATTCCGTCATCTGAAAGGGTGAACCTGCAGATGGCGCCCCAGCTCCTGAGCCTTCTGATAATCAATCCAAGTACTGAAGAGAATGTGTGCACAAACAGTATAGAGCCTTGATAAATCCATATTTAATCAATAATCAAATGAGAGACAAGTTGATTATATTTTGGCCCTCCATTACATGTGCCCCAAAATTATTCTTATTAAAATCACCGTAGTGTCTTCCAGCCCTCAAGAGAAAAGAAAATCATTGCTGGCCTTTGGTTAAAAAAAAAAAAAAAAAAAAAAAAAAAAAAAATTGTATCACATGGTACACAGTAATTCAAGAGGGAAAAAAAGACAAATCATGAACATGTGTTGATGTGAACTTCTGTCCCGTCGCATGTTAATGCCTTGTGTTTGCTTGTTTTCAAATAGAAGCATCCTGTGTCTTGCAGTGGATTAAGCCAATGTCAACAGAGAGCTGAGCTTTAAACAAACTGTGCTTTGGGGACAGTCAACTGGTTGTAATCTGGGGCCAACAACCAAAGAGTCGGGGCGTATTAGAAAAGAAACGCATCACTGCAGCATGGCACACAGTTAGAAGAGAAACATGTCTCACTCATAAACAACCATAACCTAAAAAATGGGTAAACATTTTACTCACCCAATTTGGTCAACTTTAACTAAATTTCATAGATTAACAGTTTCTTCTCCAAACCAGGGATACATTCACAATTGTACAAACTATACGTACCAGATTGACAATTATAAAATTCATGTCATATCACGGTCACATTACATATTTATGTATTTATTTACTTCCACATCTGAAGGTGGAGGGGTGGTGGTGGAGAAACAGCTAGGCGAAAAGGCTGCGTGGCTGTGTTTTGGTTATGGTACGTGATCGTATGCAGGACCCAACAGTGGACACCAAGACTGGAGAAGTGTTAAGGGAATATGTTCTCTTACCACAGGCAGGTGATAATGGAAGGAGACTCAGGCTCAGGTGGTACTGCAGGTGTGGTAGCGGAGACTCGCTGTGGAGTAGGCCAAGGCCCTGGTGGAGGAGACACAGAGGACCCACAGAGGAATGAAGGCTGGGTGCGGGGTGGCGAAGGGGGTGATCACTGGAGAAACTGAAGAGAAACAAAGTTACTATAATTGCACATGAGAAAACAAACCCAGACATTTAGTGTTTAAAACAGCATTTAGCTGTGAGAACATGTAAAACAACACAAGGACGAGTATTTGAGTAACCCCGCCCAGCCTCCGCAGCGCACCTCTGAAAGTACACAAACACAAACACAACACCAAGACAACCAATACCATACACCAAAAGTCAAGATCATGACAGACACAGGGGAGACACCACAGGAGACCTCAGGACAATTTGTGGCAACAAAATTTAGATATATCAAAAGTATGTACTGTAAGCCAAAACACAATCTTTTCTTAACACAAATATTTTTTTATTTTTTGTGC
>OMLP01001066.1:0-10244 GCA_900302685.1 Spondyliosoma cantharus | reverse complement strand
TACATGCCTCTGACAAGGGGGATTAGGCAAGCCACACTTGGCGCCGGGCCAAGGTCAAGGTGGACATCAGTCTACCAAGCTCTCTAGTCATGAAAGCGAATGCCTGGAGTGAAGCGTCACTGAGGTCCTGTGCCTGGGCATCTGCCTCAGTAGCCTGGATTAGACTGTGATAAAGCCAGAACCAGGTGGGAAAGGGAGTTACCAATACGCCCCATCCAAGCCGCTATATTATAGCTCTTGGTAAGGAGGTCATCAGTGATCCTAAACTGTGGGCATGGACAACGGGCATCAGGTCTAAGGGCTTCATCTGGAGATACTATCAGAGAAGCGATTGCCGCATCAATGGAAGGCATCTGATCTAGACCATATTGGGCAGTGTCTTTCATGGCAGCCAAAGCCCTGCAGTCACTCGGCAGGTGCAGGAAAGACTTGGGGTCTGGCCAACACCTCTGAAGTTCATTGATGTATGGCTCAGAGGGTGGAATCCTGAAGGAAGATGGTTGAGGAGCATGTTTGAAAAAAGCATTAGAGGGAGCAGCCTCTACAGGGGCAGCATCCAACCCGAGCCGTGAGATGGCCAATTGGATGGCCTGTTTAACTGTGGACAGGTTGGCCTCAGTATCTCTCAAGGAGTCTGCACCCGATCCATGAGAGTCCATCATCAAGGGAAGGGGGGACCCCCCCTCAGGTTCTTCCTGTCCCCTAGTTTCATCATCAGCAAAGAGATTCCCAGAGGCCGCAATAGATAGCGTGTCCTCGTCTTGCTGGCTAGCAACATGGGGCGGAGAAGCTAGGCTATCACTGTCATCATAGCTCCATGGCGGTGTTCCGAGTGGTGGCTCTGAAGCAGCAGTGCCAGCAGTAGCTGAGGTACCACCAGGCTGCAGATTAAAAAGGAGGGCCTTAATCTGGGCAAACTCGGAGGCCAAAGTGTCCACTTTAAGGGTTAAAGAACTAAAGGTTCAACACCCCTCCGTTTCTTCCTAGCAACGGGGGCATCATTCTGTGCGTGTCCGCAGCGCTTGGGGCCGGGAAGAGGGCTGTGGTATCTGTCAAGCTAGCACCTGTAGTGTAGTAAAGCTGGAGATGTAGCGACAGAGCAAGAGACACTCGGCTACAAACAAGATAACAGTGTAGCAACATAGCGAAAAAACACTCAGTTTACAAGCTCTTCACATAGTAACGTTGCCGTAGGTAGCGTTAGCTAACCGCCGACACGGCCGTCAGCGAGGTGAAAGCACCTCACGCGGTTGGTAGCAGGAAAGCGGTAACGTTAGCTAATCAACCCAGGCAGAGCGGAGGCGCTAAACGGGGATTGAGCACGCCCGCCGGCGGAAAAAACAATCTACTTACCTGTCGCAGTCCAAGCTTCGGTCGGATATGCACAGCGGGGATAAGCACCGGCTACACAGCCTCTGGAGGACGAATTCGTAGCTCCAACCGGTAAGTTGCGGTTTCGAGGCTACTGGCGTAGGCGGCTAACTAATACAAAACAATGACCTGTGCGCTAAGGCGAGAAGATGAAAAGGAGATGATCACTGGGTGCCTGCCCCCTTTATGCCCCTTTTTTCATCTCAATTTAGCGATTATTTATCTTGTAAAAACCTCCAACCCTTCCAATCTGGCTTCAGATCATTTCACTCGACTTCAAACGACACTTACTGAAGTGAACAATGGTTTTCTGCTTTCCGTTGACTCAAACCAAACCTCTTTGCTTTTACTTCTGGACTTCTAGAGGAGCATTTTTTAAAACTGTTGATCACAATAACCTCCTATATCAGCTCGAGAACCAAATTGATGTGAAAGGCTTAGCTCTGTCTTGGTTTAACTCTTACTTGACTGATAGGACACACTGTGTAGTCCACAGCTACATGATCTCAAAAGTGCAATATGGTTTTCCGCAGGGGTCTGTCCCTGGTTCGCTGCTCTATTTATATGCTACCCCTCGGTGTTATCACTCACAAGTTTAATATTATTTTCACTGTTATGCAGATGACACACAACTATATGTACCAGTTTTGCCAAATGACCAGTCTCAAATATCAAATATTGACAAGTAGGGCTGGACGATATGGCTGAAAAATGTATCACGATATAAGTGTGTCATATCAGTCAATATCGATAATGATTGATAATGTTTTTTAACCTATTTGAAATGAGAACATTTTGAAAAATAACCCTTTAAATGGTGACGACTGGTGAGATATTTGAAAAAAAAATTAATTTTCAGGATTTCAGAATCAGAATCTAAGACATGACACAAAATAGTGTAGAAGTTGACATTGCTGCTTAACAATATGTTAACCTTTTGAGCATTAGAGAACTTTTTTTACCATTATTTTCTTAATTATTATATACTTTTTATGGAAACAGAATCTGTTTCAGAAGTCAGTGGGCCACATGACATGGAAGCTATTGAGAAAAATCATAATTTCTGCATATTAATATTCATATAAAATAGAGGAAGCACTAAAGTACATTAAAAAGAGCTGCGTCTCATTTGTCCAGTTTACTAATACAATTTTCTGCTGGTTTGGAGTCACTGGGCCACATGACATGGAAGATATTAAAAAAATTGCAATTATTTTTGTATTAATATATTTATGCTAGGTAATTTAATGACGGTCCCTAAATCAGTTTCCAGCGATTTAGCGCGAGGCTCTGGGAGGTGAGACAACCGTCCTCCTACTGCTAAGACTGGGCAAACTTCAGTAAAGTCGCGGCTGGGACGCCAGTGAATATCCGCCGAATATCTACTTAAAACTGACTTCACCCCGGTTTGATTAGTCGCCTGTTGCAGCCTTTGAATAGGATGATGAGGATTTCAGTCACTCAACTTAAACGGTGACTTGTAGAAATTATACAAATGCAGTAATGACAATAATAGTCGATTTCAAGATAACTTAGGGTGTAGAGCTTTCACTGTGTGCAACTTAAATTTACTATTCGCCCATGATATTAAACCGACAAAAATGATGTCTTTTATTTTGCGGCTGTGCTGAAAATCCAGCAGAATGCATATAGGGGAAACACTGTCCAAAATACTGCCAAACAGGTGACCTTTTCTCTTATATCCACATTTTCTCCTTTCACTC
Organism: Spondyliosoma cantharus; assembly: GCA_900302685.1. Taxonomy (NCBI): domain Eukaryota; kingdom Metazoa; phylum Chordata; class Actinopteri; order Spariformes; family Sparidae; genus Spondyliosoma; species Spondyliosoma cantharus. Next base: position 7,149 of record OMLP01001066.1, on the reverse strand, counting down.
CACGCCGTTCTTTTTGTTAAAGCAGTTACGAGGCACGATGGCAAAAGATGAAAGTGCTACTGTGCATGTTGCTAGGTTACCAAAGAGTGAATGAGTTTGTCCATGCCACCAACCTTGCTTAGCTGGGCTGGGAGAGGTCGAGAGGCTAAAGCCCTTCCTCTGCCTACATCCCCCAAAATGCCTTGCGGTTCTGGATCGGGGTTTTCTTCCTGTTTTTTTCTAACGGAGTTCAGTGAAATTGTCGAACGTTCTATCGAACGTATTTTCTATTGATATTGATCATGTGTCTATCGCGATCGATATTTATTGGCCAGCCCTATTGACAAGAATGTCTATGTGCTATTAAGGACTGGATGTCACCAAACTTCCTGCTCCTTAATGCAGATAAATCTGAACTTCTTATGGTTGGTCCTCCTATCAAGAGCCATCTGTATTGGGACACATGCCTTTCCCATAGCCCTTCCATCAAAACTTTTGGCACTTTTGATTCCCCCTTGCATTTGACTTACATATTAAAGATATTACTAGAACTACCTTCTGTCCTCTCTGCAACATTTCAAAAATCAAACGCATCCGTGGTCCTGAATTTCAGCTGTCTAAAAGTTGCTCAAGTGAGCTCTACTGAGAGCAGGCTGTTTCTGTGCCTGCACCTTTAAATGCTAATGATCTCCGCCTGTCAACGCCTACTTGGAGAGCCTTCACCTATGGCCTTGCCTGCTACGTGTCTCTCTCAGGAAGACGATGCCTGTAGGAGCGCTGTTTTACCAGTGGGTGGGCTGCAGAGACCATGCAGAAATCGCTTGTTTTCCTCATTCTGGGAGTTGGCAGGTTCAGGGAGGATCAGTTTATCACTTTATATGTAAAGACCAGAGAAAATGTGTTTTTCATAATATGGGATCCAGGTTAAAAAAACATCTCTTCTCTCTTGCTTATGACCAACCATAAATTAATTCTTCATAAACTGTCCTTCCTTTGTTTTTAAGTATTCTGTGTGCACTTTCTTTTTATGACTGATTTTCAATGTCATTACTGTATTTTGCGCTTTAATTGTTTTGCAATGGTTTGCCCTCGTCAATCACCTAATGTGGATTTGTGAAGCCCAATGAGGCATTTAATGTGATTTTGGGCTATACAAATAAACTTGACTTGACTTGGCTTATTTGAAACTTTTGGGATTATAGATTTGATTTACCCTTACTGGCACACAAGCTGTCCGCAGAGGAGCTGAAATCCACAGTAATGTACTGTAATTCTTTATTTGACTGCTGAAAATGTACGTTACATCCTGAACGCACAACACAGAGAGACATACACTGTCACTGGTTTGCGCTTACTATGGTCATATTGAACACGCACACATGCACACACACACACACACCCTCGGTGCCCGTTGTTGCTCAGTATACCTTGGCTAATGTACAGTTTGGTATTCTGTCTGTTTGGGTCGAATAACCCTGCAATAAAACTCACATCACCACCATGACGTGAGGTGAGATTTGCTAATCTTTACGTGTGAACATAGATAGTATGGTAGCGGTAAACTTTTTTTTTCATTTAACTAACTTGGTTCCCGACAATAATCTTGTGTGAGCGATAACAGTCTGAGTGAAGCATTGAGAACAAAACCAACCCAGCCAACCAATCAGAGGTGGAGTAGGGCAGCCTGTCTTCTTGAGCAGTAGGACCTCGCCCGCTGCTGTTAAAGCAGAACAATACAATGACAAGGAGAGTAGTATGCAGGGAATGAATGGACTGACGTTTTCGCTGCAACACCCGATTCTGTCTGGTAGATGTAAATGTATTAATGCCTATTGCTTTGTGCATATGATCAAAGAAACCTACTAATTGTTTTAACAATCAAGCGATGACAATCCCAATCTCAGAAATGGCCATCATAATTTCCAAAACAAAACAAAACATCATCCAGCCAAGTTCCATCCAACCAAAAAGTCCAAAATATAAGAACTGAAGTTGAGCTAAATTTTAGAGTTAGTGTATATAGAAAAAAAACAGCCTGAGAAAGCTCAATCAAAAACAAGCAGTATTTTATGTAGCTCCGGCATTTCCTACCTGTGTTTGAGGTGGGGACTGCGAGTGGGAGGGTACAGTGAAGTGTGGGTGCCCTGGAAGCTCCCCTGAGCTCTGAGCCCTGGTTTGGGGATTGGTTGACCTTTGACCTCCTCCTCCATCTTCTTCCACTGCTTGCGGGCCAACAGAAAGTCTACATGCTCAGTGGAGACATTTTCACTGAGGGTGTCTTGGTGGACACAGAAATCTACAGGAACCTGATGGGAAAGATGAGGTTCTGGATTAGATCACAAATGGGAGATGTTTTCAGCCTTAAACTACACATTTAAAAGAAAACTAACATTTAAAAGCATTTTAATTCACATACATCTTTAGAATTGAACAGAGACCCAATTAAATCTCAGGTGCTACAAGACTCAGAGTTTCACAAGAAGATTCCAGAAAACAAGGGAGAATATGAAAATACAACTCAAGTACTGGAGGAGTCACACACTCTGATGATGCTGTCTATGGCTAGACTTATCAACGGTGGCCCACAGGGGGCAACAACGCCTAATAGAAGTGAAAAGGAACAGATTTGGCACAGGAATTTCAATGGTGTAATTTGTAAAATATATCCAGAATTCAAAGGTAGCTTCAAAAACATAGGGGGCAGCATATCACCAGATCAACCAACAACTGCTGCTCTTTGCAAGCTATCCTTGGTTGTAGTTAGCTAGCATTAGCTAATTACCTCACGGCTCAGTTAGCTATGTAGCCCGAGCTCTAGAGTTTGCCAGGTCCAGGACCTTGGATCATGGGGGGAGTCACCTCGGGCAGGTTTAGCAGAGTGAGATTGAACAGGAGTGGACACCAGACCGGGTCTGAACAGTCTCCAAGACAGAAAGATGCAAGGAGCAGGCCCTCTTCTATGGAGTCTGCCACGATGCAACAATTTATTTCTACAGTAGCCCAGAAGGGACAAACATAGACTGGCTCTGGAGGGGAGTTTCACTTTCTTGCTGTGGCATAGTTGCTGAAAAACTAAGTTGCGTAGTAAAAAACAGCTGACAGATCAACATCACATGTCCTGTGAAGTCTAAGATGTACGTCGAGCTCCGAGTTTCAGAGGAGGTAGTCTCACCTTCCTGTCGGGGTCTGTGGAGCTGGCTGTGGAGCTGACAGAGGGAGAGCGCAGGAGAACATCTCTCCTCATCTTCATCTGCTCTTCATCATCATCCCTGCCTCCCCTCCTCTCCTCCTGCTCCTTCTCTACTTCCTCCTCTCTCTGCTCCTCTGCTCCAGTCTCTACTGTCTCATCCTCATCCTCCGCTCTCTCCTCACTCTCTTCATCTATCTCCTCTTCCTTGCGCTCTATATCACAGATGCTATCATGATTCTCTCCACCTGCTTCTTCCTGGTTGGTGTCGTCACAGGGCGCGAAGGCTGCCCATTGGTCCTCCCCTGCGTCACTGTCCGAGTACACGATAGCCAGCTCAGCTTGGAGGCAGTCACTAAGGTGACCATCGCTTAAGTCATCTCTGTTGCCAAGGTCGTGACCCCAGGCCTCCTGCAACATGGCCGCTATTGGAGGCTGCTCTGCAGGATGGGATGTGCCACCCAGGGGCTCTGATGAAGAAGGACAGATTGGACTGTCAGAGATGAAGAGCAGCTCTGCCAGAGCATCATCTTTCATCTCTCCCACCATCTTTCCTATCCACCCGCCCTCTTCTTTAGTGTCTTCTCTCTCTCTTTCTCCAATCGCTTCATCCTCACCTTCTATTTTTACTCTCCCTTCATCTTCTCCCTCAACTCCTCTTCCCCCTAAATCTTCACTCCTTGTTTCTGCTTTACCTCCACCTCCCCCCCCTACTTCTTCTCCTCCCTTCTGTCGTCCAATCTCAAAGACAAGATAGTCACACTCATCTCCATCTGTTTTTCCATTGTCTCCCTCTGCAGGCTCTTCTTCTTCCAGCTTCTTCCTGTTTGGCTGCTGCATCCCATGGACCTCTGGGTAATTGAGTTCCTCTAATTCTCGGCTGTTCCAGCAAACCAAATTTTCTCTTTCCAGCTCTGTTAGTGGCGGCGATGAGCTAATTGCCATGGTAACTGGATCTGTTGGCTGTATTGGGGTCAGAGAGTCGATGACAGGGTTATTGTCGCTGGCGCTGCAGTCATCCTGGTTACCGTCCGTTAGCTCAGGTGTTGCCCTCCTGAGCCCGGCTGTGGCTCTCTGTGGACACAAACACTTCATAAGAACCTGATCACAGTACAGACATTTCATGGCTCTTCAAACAGCATTTGTACAGAGGTACTAAGAAGGTCTGAGGTACTAAGACAATATTTTAAAAGTTTCTCATTATTGGAACATTTCATTAAACAAAACGAAAACATAAAAATGTTGATTTAAATGCTGAATAAAAATTGTTAGCATTATGGCTGCATAATATATATAATTCTAATTTTATAATAATTATATAATAAATAATTATAATTGTTTCAGCATTGAGATTGCAGTATTGGCATGTGTAATATTCACATCGCAGGACCTGGAATTTCAAAAGCTACAACTATCTCATGAAACTTCAAACAAGTGTAGACCATACTCTAATTTACAGAGATGCACAGGAAGTCTGTCTGTTTCAGATGGACTGGTTCTTGGATAGATGGCAGTTTGTTGCCTTTGAGTGACATAAACATAAAAACACCAATCACAATCATCAGTTCATTAAACCACTCTCCTAAACAATTACCCTAATATTTCTTATGATTCATTATATATGTTTGCACCATGGTCTGGGTGAATTCTGGATTCTGATTGGCTAGAAAGTGTGAGCACTTCAAGTAGTTCCAGTGAAACTTCCTGTTTACTGTTCTAAATGAACACTCCAGATCCTGTCCATCATTCGTATTGACTACGGGACAGTGGCATGGCTGTTAGCTAGCGAGCCTTTTTGTTTCACAATGCTGTGAAATTAGATTTACTTGTCTATCCACAGAACAATATGTTATTTACTTTTTTTTAATTTACTGAATCCTTCTAGCATAACATTAGCTATCTGGCTAACAACTGAGCTGAAGGGTTAAATGAGCTGAGCGGACTACTTTATCTCCTGTTGCTAAGTCGTTTCAAACCTCCACGTCGACCATTGATTCCTGATAATGGACACTATACTGAACTGGACCATCAGAGTACTAATAATCAGACCCACCTGACACACACACAGTTCTACACTCACACATGCACATACAGTACAGCTGTGCACACACTGTAGATGAGAGCAGTGTAAACGCATTGTCAGTGTGATGAGCTAAACTCAAGCTTTCATATCGTTACCATGGTGGTAATGCGTTGGCTGTGAGTGGGTTAGCAGATTATTATGGTCTGTCGTACCAGGCATGATGGTGACAGATGGGAGGTGTTGCTATGGTAACACTAAGTATAGATGCAGAGGCAGGCAAGCTGCTGAAGTAATTTCTCTTTCAGTGAAATCACAATGTGAGAAGAGCGATCACAGATTAAACAGCAACACTTCTCTGTTTTTACAGGCACCTCATAGTCAGAGCTGTGTCATAGTCAGACTGATGTGAGCAGGTTTACAGATAGCTCACTATCCATGCCCAGTAAACTGAAAATACAGACATACATGGGAGCTAAATGACTGCAGAGAGCATACTCAGAAGATCACATTAAACCATTTCAGAAAAAAAGATTAGTGATGACAAGAATCAACTGAAATCCTGAATGTTTCTGTGGACTCTATTTTAACATGCCAGCATATTAGTTTCTCCATGCACAGTTTTTAGAGCCTCCAGGGGAAAACTGAATGACGCATTTTTATGCTAGGAACCAAAACGTGTCACAGGACTGTGTCCTGTTGGTCAGCGGGATGGGAATGTCAAGTTTATTATTTTTTTCACTAAGTAAAAGTTTAATCATGTCAGAATTAATAAACACAACACAATAATTCAACTCAGAACATCATTTAGACAATATTTCCTCATCATTGAGACCCTCAGCTAACTGTGACAGCAAGGATCAATGGGTATTCTCTTGGAACAGTCTTCAAGTCTTCATCTCAAGTACATCACAGCTGATAATGAAGAGTTCTCTTCATTTCTGCATCGGCTTTAACATGTGTGACAGCTGATTGGATGAAATCTGCATTTGCTGGGCTGTCACAAGTAAACTATGACGTAAGTTTAAGTGTACTGCTGTACACATTATTAGTGAGTGCACATACTGTGCACCACACATGAAACATTCACTATTTAATCCGAGGCTGTATGAAGGAGATTTAATGACAGTGCTTAGGTGCTTCAATCAATTTATTGTCAACTCTTCAGCTCTCAGGGAACATCTGGGGGAGGATTGGACAGCAGCTCCCAGCTCTAATCCATGCTTCTGATCACTGTCTGCCTAGAATTGAACCAGCGTCCTTTTGGATTACTGGAAGACCTCTCTGACCTCTGTCATTGCACAGCTGCACTCTGAACTTCAGATTCATATGAAAGCCAGTTTCTACACGGAATCAATTCTCATCCCAAACCTTTGTTTGTCCTGCACCAACAGCTGGAGACAACATCACCATCCTTTAATCAGACACCCCTGTGTGTGTGTGGGGGGGGGGGATTACAGAGCAGCATCAGGCATCATGTGTTTTATCAAAGATGAGAATAAGTGATGTCATGTAGTCTCGTCAATAAGCATTCACAGATTCGTGATTCTGTTCAGTGTTTGGTCATCTATCATATCATATAAGTCACACATCTGTCACACTGCTCTCTCACAGTCTTTCTGAACACTGTCATGATAATATTGTGTCTCTGCTCTGTGCAGTCAGATGGCCGCTGAGCCAGCTGTGTTATATAAGAAATCCTCACGTCGGGCAAAGCAACAAAATCGTGACAGATAAGCGCACATACAGAAGCCAAGGAAACCGGGTTTGGATAGTAGCTCAAGCTAAGCCAAATCCTTGCGCAGACACCTCGCGCAAATGTTACGTGCTGTCCGCTAAAACGTGCCCAAATCTCCGCCGCAGGAGGAGGAGGCCATAGATCCCGGGAAAAGAGTTCTTGTTAACGCGTGTCAGTGATTGGTTCATTTACCTACCAACAGCTTCCAGCACAGCAGCCAAAACG
>OMLP01001064.1:17137-91420 GCA_900302685.1 Spondyliosoma cantharus | reverse complement strand
CTCTGTTCACTGAGGTCCGTTCTGTCTCACAGGCAGAGAAAACACATTTGTTCCAATTAGCACGATCCTCCTTTGAACTCAGTTTCTGTTTGTGCTGCGATCCTCACGTAGAGGTCTGGCGGTGTGTAGTGTCTGAGCTGATTGGCGACGGCGCAGGCTGACGACCCGGAAGCAGGTGAGAACAGGACGGCTACAAGCCGGCAGGAAAACCGGGCAGATGTCTGGTAGATGTTCGGGCTGGCTGGTTGGCTGGCTGACTGGCAGGTAGACAGACGAGCAGGCAGGCGAGCAGGTTGTAGACAGGCGAGCAGGTTACAGGCAGGCGAGCTGGCAAGCAGGCAGGTAACAGGCAGGCAAAACGAGCTGGTTGGTTACACAAACCAAGGCTGTAGGAAACAGGCAGACAAGGATCAGAAGCTACACAAGCTAAGCAAGAAACTTGAATGCGAGTGAGTCAGGATCTGAGGACAGGATACCAAGGTAACTGAAAGTACGATCTGACGATCTGCAGGTGGAACTCCGGAGATTAAGTAGGGCTGGTTGATGAGCTGACGAGACACACCTGGCACTGCCAGCAGGAGAGGGAAACCACGCCCACACGGAGGAAACAGACAGGGGAGGGGGAAACACAAGGGAGACAGACAACAGAACACAAACACAACAACACAAAAACACAGTCCGGATGCAGATCGTAACACTAACTCCGCACCCACCGTTTACAGAAATGTAATACTATATTATGTTTGCTCAAGCGAAGTCGCTAAAGGCCACATTAGTTGGGGTGGTGGAGTTAGAAAGAAGTGATCTTACCTCCTCATTTCTACTTGAGGCCAGTGTCTCACACCTGCTGTAAGCTTTGTCGTCATTTTAGTCAAGTTCCTGTTCCATTTTGCAGTTAGCATTCCCCTCCCCCCTCTCTACGTCACCACACTTGCACGACTCCTTTTCTTTTTTTTCGAGGCAGTTCTCTATACCTCTTTCTTTTCTTCATGTGTTTTTCATCGTTTGGCCTGTTTGGTAGTATACATCGTCACCGGGTGCACTGGAATTGGTAGCTGTCCCTGTTTTGCCATTTCCAGTCTAGGTGCCGTAACAGGAGGATCCTGCTCTTTGCATGTTCATGAGCATGCAGTCTCTTTATGGAGTTCTCTGTCCTGATTGGAGAAAGTGGGCAGGGATACCAGAGAATTTCCTTCTTTGTTTACTGCATGAGCAGCACTTTAGTGAATAGTTATTTCAGTGTTGACAAACAATGAATTGCTTTATAAACCATTGTTCAATAATACTTAAATATCTATATATAATACAGTTGATACAGTAAATATAATACAATAACTAACATTTTTTAATAATGGTTATAATAAAGTGTAACTTTTACTCTACTGTTACTCTACTTAATATTTACTTATTAATTAAGTAATTCATTACAAACTGAGCATTTCTACTTTAGACACCTTTAAATACATTTTGTAAATTATGTATACATAATTTAGAAAACTGAAATAAATAAATACATTTACATTTACATTTGGAATTGTATATTATGTATACATAATTTAGAAAACTGAAATAGATAAATACATTTGGAATGCAGGACATTTTTTATTCCAGTATTTCTATTTTTGCAGTGTTTTTCTAATTATGTAACTTGGTGGATGGGTGTTTTGGCGCTATATGGATAAATATGAAATATGTGACTGAGATATTTTTCTTTTTTTACCTTAAAATAGTGTCTCGTGTATCGATTGGGTTAAAGGATCATATTGAATGTGGTGACACTATTTTCTCAGCCACTGTGCAGACAAGAATGTTTTATTTAACGGTGTAACCACGTGATGGCATGTAAATGTAGTGTTCAAATTTGTCTCCCTGATGTTTTCTTAAGACTCACTTAGGTCTAAAATTCTCAAAACATAAAACACAAGTGATGTTTGTTGCTCAGCACAGTAGAAGATGATAAGACAGGAACATCAGTGATTTGAAATTATTGTTATCTGACATTATCTGATGGCAATTTCTTAATCACCATGGAAACAGTGACCTCAGATAACAGTAAATATACTGTTAGACGATGCTATTATTGTGGGCTTGGATCAATCCATAGACTACCAGGTACGTTTCTAACAGCTACTGAAGTTGAATCATGTCTCTGAAACTGCAGGCAGCATCTAACGTGCTACTAATGAAGCTGCAGGCAAAGTCAGGCTTCCATTTCAATATCAGCTACCCTTGTTTTAATTCGTAACAACAGTGTCTCGTCATTGAATCCTGCTCATTGATGTATGCTCAGTTCGCAGGGAGTTAAAGCCGAAATCATTCACATCTTTACTAATTGCTTTATGAATGAGTATAACGAGGGGTGGCCAACCTGTGACTCGCATATGGCTTTCTGCTTTTTTTTTTAATGACAGATGTGACTGTTGCAATTAAAGCTGTTATATTTGTAAAATGTCAGTCAAGAAAATCCAAACGTGTTGCAATGTTAAGTATAATTGAACAAATACATGACACTGACAGATAGATTTGTAATGTAGATGAATTATAAGATGTTTTGCAAACAACAGACTTATTCTCCAGAAGTGAAAACAATCAACCGTTCAAAATTTCAGCCAGTTTTCCAAAAGGGGCTAAAAGTCTTTCATCATCAACGTTCAATTGACAACATTTCAGAAGGAAACTTTAACATTTTCACTTGCAAGCTGTAGTTACTTTACAAATTAAGATTTTACATATCTTGGATTTATACAATATTTACACAATATGATGGTTTGTTGTGGATGAAGAATAATGATCTAACAGTAAATATATAATAATAGCATCATATTGACTTTGTGCATAATGATTATTTTTGTAAAGTAAATTTAGCTAAAACTCACGTTTGCTTTTTCAATGCAAGATCTTTACTTGTTACGGATTACTCTGACAGTGTGTGTTTGTGCTTTTATTTTAAATGTGCACATTACACATTTATATTGACACTGTGTCATAATACTCTGCACATATATTATTATATATTTATACATCATATTTCAATCATGTTATATATATATTGAGCTGTATAATCTGTACATGAAGAACATACACACTATCCTTCAGATTTACACTGTGCAACTATCTCGTACTATTCATGTTTGTATCATGGGCAATCCATTTATATTTATAATATAATTCATAATTATACTGTTATACTTTTCCGGTATATTAATACAAAACATGTGTGTGTTACAATTATGAGTATTATTTTCCTCGTTTGGCGTTGTTGGTCATATATGTGTGTGAAAGCTGAACACGGTGAATAAAGTCTTACTATTATTACCTGAAATTTATTTTTCTGTTATTCTATTTTGGTTGTGCTTTGTCTCGTTTCATTTTTTTTTTATCCATCCTCAATCACCTTTCTTCCTGCTCATGAATTTTGAGCTGCTTGAACGAGTGAATTTCCTCACTGAGGGATCAATTATAGTCTTATTTTAATTGTCATAATATTAGCTGGCATCAAACACTGCACACGTTTAAAAGCTGTGAAATAATGAAAAACCTATAAAAGTGCGTCAGCGGTGTTGACACCATCCTCTCTCCATTAAATGACAGTCTCGGAAGAGCTTCAACACATGATTGAACCCAGGATATTGCACATTAAATTAGTGAATCACAGTTGTATTCTAATCTTGGTATTTTTGGAATATAATTGGATTCTTTTTGAGAAAGCCAAGCATTGATGTGTGCGGTCAACAGAAGTGTGGCCATGAACCAGATGTGAGGAGAATAACAGGAAATTCAACATGCAGGTCAAGCTGAGTAGTTCCATACAAGGTCGGCAAAAATACCGATGAAAAGTGATAAGGTGCTAACATTGAATCTTACTGGAATTTGGTGTGTTTTGCGTTGGTTTGCTCGTGTGATGATCTTTTGGACACACCTCATGTTAATCAGTCAGCAGTGTGTGTTAACAGAGCTGAAACAATTGAATGTTTAGCAACTAATTTGATAATAAATTAATCACTTGAGTCATTTTTCAGGCCAGATAACCAAGACTCCCCTCGTGTCCAGCGATGTGAAGACATTAAACAGGCTATAGGAGATTTAAACAGCCATTTTTCACCATTTTATGGCAAATAAAGAAAATTAGCTGATTAATCTTTATCTTAGGGAAACAGATGATTATGGTACCAAATTACCCAAATTGCCTTTTTAACCCATGAGAAATAAAACTCCCACAGAGAAAAATACTTTGATTTATATAAATATCTGGAATGTGTAGTCTGTTTTATCAATCTATAAGAGTCTTTCTGGCTGCTCACTAACAGATCAAAAAACAGAACGCCGCAACAACAAGAAAGACAGATAAAGACTTTGCACTGTTTTTGATTTTAACGGCAAAGCTTGTTGTGAACAACTTGAAGTAGACAACACCAGGTGAGAAGAATTATCAGATCACTAATGGATAAAATTAGGTTGTAGTAGTGCTGCAAAACTTAAGCAAAAAATAATCAGTATACAAATTTCACAGTCAACCAACAAGGCAAGTAATCTAACTAGCATATCCAACATTTTTCTGGTCACAGCTCAAATATGAATGATGTCCAACTAAATACCTTTTGATCAGACATCGTATAACCTCATAAAAAAGGGCAATGCCCCTCAGATCTCTCTACCCTCATCCTCCATCTGATATATTCTTTTTAACCTGGGTTGAACAAAACATTGTCAACTTTTTAAGGATTTCCAGGTTGTTCATCTCATTGAAGACATGTGAAAACATCAGCACTGCTCTTGTAAACTGTAAAACTTGGTGGAGAAAATTAAACTCGAGCCTCCTCAGAAGTCATCATTAGAAGTAATTAATGAGGTTTTAATATCTTGCCCTCATTAGCGATTTTTATGTAAGAGGTCACATGAGGGATGTTGGTCTGTTGTGCATCGCTACATTTTTCCTGCTGTATGTGGGCAGTGTATGCTGTTATAAAGCAAGGCCTTGACTTGCAGGGATATTAAAGAGTGTACAGCACACAATGAAAACACGTTGGCAGTAAACGTTCCAGCTACAAATGTCTTCAATTATCAATAGTGAAAGTACATGTAAATGAATGTATATACTGCATACTATCTTATACTTATTTTGGTTGGTTGGTTATTGATTATCTGATCCAATATTCACTTTTTTTCATTGATCACTGATCAAAATCAGTATTTTATTCTTTTTTAGTGATTGAATTAATGATTGCTGATTAAATAAATGACTTTAAAAATGCACTACTTTGGCTCTGGTGCATCATGCAATCTGTATTAACTAGTAACTTAATGTAACAAGTAAAAAAATACAATAATGGACTGCAAAATGTAGTGGGATATACAGTGGCAGAAAATGGAAATACTCAGGAAAAGTACCTCAAAATGGTAATAGGTAATAAGTAATTGAGTAAATGTATTACATTACATTCTCCGCAAATCATATCTTTGTCACTGAAATCCAGCAAACTTGATGAATATTGAGAACAACAGAGAGATAATGACTTTACTGACTTTTTTGTGGCTTATTTTGTGTCGTTTTGGTCATAGACGACCCTCTCACATTCCTGGATTTCTTGACTATGCCAGGCGGCATAGTACCCATGATTATATTTCATGTCCACGTTGCACACCCGTGCATGTGCACATCCATGAGCAACTGTACCGTGCTGAAGCAGGCCTCTTCCGATTGTGCCAGGGCCAAGCACTTGAGCACGGTATGGATTATCTAGTGTGAATGTGTCCATACACATAAATCACTGTAAACTGAATATCTCATGAATTTCTAGACCTCACCGTGGTCCTTGAGAAGCTGAGATGAGTCTTTTTTTCCCTTGTTTTCTTGCTTCCATGCCAGTGATAGCTGTGGGCAGAGGTATTATGGTTTCGGGTTGTCCATCTTTCCATCACATCTTCTGAACAGGATGTCTCAAGAGCACCTCGAGTGAATTTCTCCAAATTTGGCACCAACGTCCACTTGGACTCAAGGATGAACTGATTATATTATTATTATATTTTGTAGGTCAAAGGTTAAGATCACTATGACCTCTAAAAAACAATTTTCGGCCAATACTCATAGATTCATATGATAATTTGAGTGTGTTCTGGCCATTTTTCAATGCCATAGGTCAGGAACAGCACTTTGACTGGTGCATGGAGGCTGTAACGCAAGCAGGTAATTCTAGCTTGACATTTTATGGACTGTACAATTACATTGATAAAAAATAATCTTGATTCTAATGAATCAATAATGAAAATAATTGCTGGTTGGTCTAAAAATGCATGTAGTTTCATTTGATTGTTGATGTGATGCTCTGTAGTTTCAGAACATTCTGTAAATGCTGGGTTTTCAAAAACAATTGAAGGTAAATTTTGCAATCTTTAAGAGCAGTGGCATGTTAAACTAACAAAAAAAGCCTGAACTAGAAGAAACGACAAGGCAAAAAATGTGACAGCTGAAAGGAGAAGAGAAATGTGCTGTAGGCTAAAGCATTAAGCAATAACTCAACCCACCCCAAACAATGAATGACTATGCACTACCTCTGGATATTCATCTACCCCGACTGTAGCGTTTTGTTTTTCTCCATCTCTGGTGGAGAGAAGCGAGTCAGACACTGTGACCATTAACTCTCTGTGTGAGGAGAGAGTCATGCGTCAGCCTGTGGCTCCCCCTCCGACAGACTGAAGAATGTATGAGTTTCACAGTGTTGAAGAACAGACTGAGAACAGACACATCTTTACTCCCTCCCTCCTCTTCTCACTCCCCGCCCATCTCTGCTGCTCCGCCTGCTATAAAAAGATTCCTCACTGAAAAACTCTGAGGTCAAAGCTTTTTGAATAATTTTTGTGATTGACGTAGGGCCTGCAGGTCTCATGGGACGAAGGTCCAACTGTGAAAGAAGGCAGCCATGTTGGATAATAGCACAGCCAGGGGCTACGGCTGTGTTTTGCTGACTTTCAATTTGAAACTTAGTTCAAAGGATTAAAATATGACATTGAAAACATTAATTACCTCTTTAGAGTCAACCCAAATTCATCACCTTTTAGCTGCCAGAAATAAACCGGAGGTGTTCAGCGTCTCCTGGAGCTTAAGCTGATGGCAGCCTCTTCGTTATGTCTGACCCAACATCACAGCACCGCTTGCTGTGTCAGGTGGTGAACAGGGTGACCTGATGTCAGCTCACTTACTCGAGAGTCTCGAGCTGAAGGAGACACAACACACTGGCTTTCCTGTCTGCTATAACAGCCAATTGGATTTTTGCACCTGTTTGTTTCTATCTGGCACGATAACAAACTACAGCCAGCCTCCAGGACAAGAGGGAGTCCTGGAAATGTACAAAAATACCATCTTCCACCACCAAAGTCTCAGCTCAGCTGAGCCTTTTAGATGAATTCCAAAAATCTACAGTTGTGGTTGAAATATGGTCCACATTTACACTTCAAACATTTCGTTCGTTAAAGGTGCAATGTGTAAGAACTGGCCACCTGTGGTACTCCAAACAAATAGGGGGCAGCATATTACGTAGGCTCTGTCACTTCTCCAGGTACAAACTGGCCAAGGCTTAGCTGTTTAGCATGCTAACTTCAATAGAAAACCCTGTAATACAATCCATAGATGTCGTTGATAATGTCAACACTGTTATTTCCTCACATTCCATTGATCATTGTTTGATGTTTTAAACCACTAATTTTACACATTAAAGTGTATTTACAGGTCTCGGGGAGTGCTCTAGCATATGTTGTGTGGCTCCAGTGGAAACTGCATTTAATCTAAAATCTAAAATTGACTTCAGTGACATCACTCAGTGGCCAACTTGCATTGTGGGTAATGTAGGGACCAGGTTTTGTAAATGAAGAAAAAAAATATGTGCAATAAAAAGAGTGATATCAGTCGTTCTGCCGCCAATTTTGATCATTTGTTTTTAAACTGTCCATAATGAGCCCATGAGAGTGTTATAGGAGTACAATGCCAGACCAAAAATCTAGAGCCTACATTACCCAAAATGCAATTTAGCCACTGGGGGACTTCACTGGAGGTAATTTAGCAGATTATTTGCAGCTTCTTTTGGAGCCACAAAATACTTTTTACTCCTTTATTTTTCACATATGAAGTAGTACTCCCCAATACCTGTAAACACTTTAATTGATTTTTAGAAATGACTTCGAAAAGCTTTCAACCAGGGTAAAGACTTGAAATGTAATGTTCTTTCAGCTACAGTGAAACAAACTGGAAGCTGATGATCTGTTCCTTTCAGTTCAAGCCATGGCATCAAAGTGTGTTTAACTTTAAAGCAATTCTGCAAATGCTTTACCTGAATAGTAACCTCCATGTTTCCTCTATGGTGGTAAAATAACAAAAATAGGGGAGAGATAAAATTACACTGGAGGGATGAAAAAAAAAAATCCAACTACCTTATAATCAGGTTGTAGGAGGTGAGGCAGTGACACCTAGAAAAAACCAGGAGCTGCCTGTAATCAACACCAAACACCAATGAGGCGATATATTGGATGGTGGCAGCAGAATAAAATCACCACCGTTCAAGTAAGTGTACAGTATATGACTAAACCCCCCCCCCACACACACACACTTGCTGCCATTATCCCACTGTGGGGAAAATTGCCTGTCTGGTTACAAGCCTGCAATATTCCTAGCAGTCGTCCATTTGGCTCTTACAGAAGCACCGCTCTGCAGAATGACAATGAAACTGAGGTCACACGCTGAACAGTCACCCTGGGGTTAAAATGATAGAGTTGGTGCGAGTGTCAATTACTCTATAGCACAGGACACGTTCACTCCAGTCTTTAATGGATACCTTCCTAGTCTTGTGTTATGGTTATCAGTGGGAGCCCTGTTGGCTTGTGGATTTTGCCGTGACAATATAAACACAGGACTGTGTCACTGCTCAATCTGTACATCAGAAGCTGTTATCCATTCTGTGTTTTGGTAATTTTCTGGCCGAGCAGCTAAACGGAATGTAGTGTTATAAAAATGATGTGTGGTGGTACTGGTACTTTAGCTCTGTTCCATGTTTCAGGCCATATGAGCATCAGCAGCTGCTCAAATATTCAAGAAAATGTTACGAGACATTTATCAATTTGAGTGTGAAAGTTAATTTACACATAAGTACAGTTAATCTCAGAAACAGGTAGTTCAGATGTTTTGAAAAGCAAATTGTTTGCAAGGTTCAGACAGCGGCATTAGTTCAGGATAATTGCAAAAATAATCAGCAGTGGTGGAGAAATCGCATGGAATTAAAATGTTTTTCGTTGACTTACTGAAATTGTTAACAAACAATCAGCTCTTGTGAAGTACTTCAGTAGACATCAAACTTATTTGAGCTTTATAACAAAGGTAACAGTCTACATTAGCCTATCAGAAACATTTCAAAAGCATGAAATTCATTCATTAATGTTTTCACAAGTGGTGAACTTTGCATTTCCATTGCAATCATATTATGTTATTGCATTTATGAAATTATACAACTAGCGTTCAATGAAAAGAACTGGCTCAAATTTGTTGTTTTTGCTAGGGGGATTCAACAAAACTGAACACTTGTGAAGTGAAGAAAACATCCACTGGCATATGTATGCCTACTATGAAATAGAGAAGCAATGCAGAATAAAGGCCTTCCACCTGTTTATGAAAAGTAATAAGTAGCGATCAGACTTGAGAGCTGCCGTGCTAATAACACTGTTAACAGAATTAAACCATCTACACACAAAATATAAAACAGCACAATGATCACATTCAGGTTCACACAGTTAACTGGAAGAAGACACATTCACTTGCACAGTGTGCTCTTATATTTATACTTTACGTGAAATTCCATCCTGCGTTTATGATGCTGATTGCCCACCTCTGCTTGCATTAGAGTAAATACATCCTGTTCCTGCAACATTTGTGTTGGTTCCTCGGGGACCTGTAGCATCGTAATCCTCCTGCAGCGCTCAACACTTAGGTACTGTGTGAGAAGATCGGTTAGAGTGTATTTACTATTTGTGACAAAAGGGGCATATGCGTAAGCCTTCGTTTAGATTCACAACTATAAATCTGTGTACGCACAAAGAAAAGGAATACGCATACGCAATCTTATCATTCGATTTCTAAAGCTGTGCATATGCATGATTCTGTTTAAAGGTCCCATATTATACTGTTTTTCATCAATTTCACACAGCTGTCAAAGGTCCAGCAGTATTCGATATGCATTGCCCCAAACCCATCCGTGGTGCTGAATTTCAGCTGTCTAAAAGTTGCTCAAATGAGCTCTGCTGAGCTCTCCTGAGAGCAGGCTGTTTCTGTGCCTGCGCCTTTAAATGCTAATGAGCTCCGTCTGTCAACGCCTACTTGGAGAGCCTTGTCCTATGGCCTTGCGTGCTACACGTCCTTATCAGGAAGACGATGCCTCTTACGTTCGCCGGTAGCATGCGCTAATGTTTATGTGGATGTATCGCTATGGCTCGCAGAGATGCTGTCGTTCAGCCATACCAGTTTGACCCAGAATCAGACCCAGAAGGAGAGGCTCGTTTGTTCGTATGTGTTGTTACAGTTACTACCATGTAGCTAATGGCTGACAGCTAGCGAAAGCTGTGTTTGTCTCCACCAAAGTCTCCAAACTCTTGGACACTGTTCGCATTGTCTCTGTCTCCAGTCTGCACGTTTCCAGACTTTTTACTGCGTCAACCAAGCTCCATCGTAATATTATTAACATTAAAATTGCTTCAAACGCCATTGCATAGCGGACCGAAGCGGAGCTAACTAATTAGCTAATTTCCAGCTGACTTCACCATACTCGTAGGCAATTGTAAATACTATAAAACCGTGGCGACACTTACCTGTGGCTCGGGTGCATTTGCTGGGTCCGGTATGATTGGGACTGATCCTTTTACGAGGGTCAGTGTCGAGGCAAAGCCAGCTTTGTACTGGCCCATGTTACTGAAGCAGTCTGATGTGAAGTGGTTAGCACACACATACAAGCTAACACGAACCGTAGCAGGCACGTTGTCGTTAAAAATGAAACGCAACCACTGTCTCTTCTGTTCTTCTGTAGCTGGGACAGAATATAGGCATGTATGTTGATTTTTACAACAGAGCAATTTCCATGTCTAGCTCTGAGCGACGACATTGCTAAACAGTGCAATCTCACCTCTGGACACACTGAACTTCACCTCGGGGATGAACACCCCCCTCTCGGATATCTCTTACCACCGCGCAGAGGAGGTCGACCTATGAAAATGACTCCTTTCGTTATGTAACAACAGGAGCTGAATCTGAACAGCCTATAGGAGCGCCATTTTACCAGTGGGTGGGCTGCAGAGACCATGCGGGAATCGCTTGTTTTCCTCATTCTGGGAGTTGGCAGGCTCAGGGAGGACCAGTTTAAACATGTAGAGACCAGAGAAAACATGTTTTTCATAATATGAGACCTTTAATAAATAATGCTTGCTGACGAACATTTCACATATTTGTCATGGTTTTGGGTTACAGCCTAGTCATTTCCAGTTTTATCTTGTAGGATCTGTCCTCGTATGTCATGTTAGCCTTTCCACTTCCTGTGTTTGTCTTTTTCCCTCCAGTTTTCTATCAGCATTGCTGCCTGTGCTCCTTGTGTCATCCTGGTTTGTGCTTTGTTTAGTTTTGCACTTGTGCTTGTATAATTAAAGCTCACTGTGTGTTATGTTTTCCTGCCTGCCTTAGTGTCTTGCGTGTACATCCTTTGCTGTAATTTTATGAAATGGTTTAGACTGGTTGGGTTTAGGCCCCAAAAACTACTGGGTTAGGTTTAGGAAAAGATCATGGTCTAAAGATCATGGTTCGAATACACAAGTTTAACCAAGTTCAGTTCAGTTACATAATGCATGTTAACTTTGACTTTTTGTTACACCAAAGACTCAAACTCCGGTCTCCTGGGTGGAAGTCCTGTGTTTGACCCATTCAATGACCCCAACCACCTTCTGATGTGGACTTTTGTTGCTCTTTATTCTACCATGCTAACGTGGCATCTACAGCATCATAAATGTTGTGCCAAAAGATGAAGAACTAATGTAGAAACAGACAAACTTTCTCACAATTCAGGATAAAACAGCTGAAATGTAAGTAAAAAGTGATCAAATTCATCAGAACGCTGTGTATACTGAAGAGATAACACAATTTGAAACTGGTAAAGATCTAAACAATGTTTCCCACTGAGGCTACATCTCTAACCCTATATTATATATATTCTTCTTAAACCACTAGCAACTGGCTCTAGAAAACTGTGGTCGGAGGTATGCATTAGTTGAAGACATTCATGTCGCATATTCTTCTTTCATGAATACCAGCTGATGTGGGAGAAATGGTGTATGCCTGGTTTTGTTTTCGTTTGTAAATCTGGCCCCAGGTCTGTGCTTAGCAACAAGAACAAACGAGTGCATGTGAGAGGATGTGTCAGATGACCATGTGACAGTTAGGGTGTACTGGTTAATTCTTGACAGGTGATGCACTTTTGGATTCCTCTAGATGGTTGCTTGGCACTAGGAATAGACCTGTGGGTGTACGTCTGCTTTACACTGAGGCCAGTGTTGTGTTGGCTATCTCTCCAACCCCCTCACCCCCACCCTCTCTCTCTTTCCTCAGCAGCAAATCTGGGGGAAGCGATGCATTCGCCTCTTGGTCAGTGTTGTTCAGGGCTATAGCTTCCGGGCAGCAACAGATGAGAACAGCCCATTGCAGTATTCATGTCAGTCACATGCCAGACACATCAATGAGATCTTGGCTCAGTGCTGCTGTGTTTTATATGCCTTGTAAGCGCCACAAAGAACTTTGTGTTGTCCAAAATTTGACCAATAAGTCACATTCACATGCAGTGATACTTTTTTGGTTTTCCAGACTACACTGCAGAAAACTAAATTCTTACGAAGAGTATTTATCTAATTTCAATTCAAAATATCTCATTACATATGATATGAGACACACTCACATAACAAGTAGGTAGATATATAAAGACTGGTTTCTGGACATCACATCGTATTTCAATAAATCTTAACGGAATAATTTTTGTTTGTTCCAGTGGCAGATATTTAACTGAATACAACGTATAAGCATTGTTTTCTTTCTTTCTTTCTTTCTTTCTTTCTTTCTTTCTTTCTTTCTTTCTTTCTTTCTTCTTCTCTTTTTTACAGTGTAAATGTATTTAAATGAACTTCTTTACAACGGGATTTATAGGACATAAAAACATGATGATACTAACATATTAGAGGATATATCACCCAAAAATGATCAATTGTTACTACTAACCCTTATGCTGATCGAAAGTCGGGTCTGCTGTCTGCATTTCTTTTGTGGCAACAAAGCAGCCTAAACACACTCCCCTCAAATGAATTGGAGGAGTAGCATGTTCTCTGCAAAACCAGCCCCTAAGTAGTTTGTCTCCTCTTACGTGCTTGTTCATATGCAGATGACTGTGCCCTTCACATCATTAAACACATAATACAGTACTTAACATAGTGGTCGATCAAATGTAGTGATCAGTGAACTATCAGTTTGCAGAGCAGATTTTCAGTATCCGAATCTCTGCTTAACTGCTTCATTGTTTTGATAGTGAATACTGTAATTTCATTTGTGCAACATTGAATGAATAACACAAAGATCCAGACAGTTCCCTCCCACAATAAAGAGGCTGAAAACAGATTAAAACTTAACCATTACTTGAGCTGCCCTTGTGACCATGTTTTCTTACTGCAGGGTTTATGCTTTGCTACAGCCATCAGAAATAAAGACCACTTTAGTGATTTACCTGCCAATGAGACTTCATGTCCAACCAAGAGGTGCGAGCAGACCTATATGCTATTTGCTGCAGCCACCCTTCATGTCGAAACCCCTGTGCTTTTTTTACTTGCTCTGCCAATTTCTCAATTTCAGGTTGTGACAAAAATGTAAGTATGTGTTGTTTCTTTGGTGTATTTCTTTGTACTGCTCTACTGAAGTGAACACTCCTTTAATCACACCATTCTGGATAAAGATTGTTGTTTTTAAATCATTTCCCAGTGTCTGTAAAGAGAAATAATCTTGATAAATGTTGTTAGTGGTTATATTTTCACCTGCCCCACCCCACTAAGTTTTGGTTAGAGGGAAATAAATGTTGAAAAAGGTCTCATTAAAGAAATTTAAGATGCATTAACATGGAAACATTGTGTTGATACTGTTAAGTGTTTGTTGGTTGAAGCACAATGAGTCATACCATCGCTTGACACTGGCACTTAGACAAAGAACTGCACAACAGATAGATCTCTGGGAGGGAGTTCAGAGGGAGAGGTAGATAGATAGGTAGGAAGAGACAGAAATATATATCGAGCTAAAGAACAATAGATAGATAGATAGATAGATAGATAGATAGATAGATAGATAGATAGACACTGTACACATAGACAAATGCACAGAGTGTCTCAGATGTGGGAAAGGCTCAAGTGTGGCTGCTGCTCACAAAGAAGTTGAAGCAGAGAAATGCCACAGTGCACGCTGAGTGACGTCAACCAGGAGGCCCCGTGGGGATGAGGTGAGTCAGAGGCAGGGCCGCGGCCTCGCCAGCTCTCCGCAGCCATGAGCGCGTCATCACCAGTCTCACTGACACCCTCTCACATTTCGCTGCATCTGCTTCAATGTGCCTCTGCCTCCCTCCATTCCTCCGCCTCCTCAAGAGGATCTCTTCACATCCATGGCATACGCCAGTACTAGCTATGCCTGTCTGTCTTCGTCTCTCTCCACTTTAGGGTGGGTACTCATCAAGCATGAAATGCTTTATGTCTAATGACAGTGAAAACGAGCTTTCATTTTATAGGGTGCTGAAAAAAGGGTAACGTCCAGAGGTTTGTTATTACGTGTTGAGTGAAACAGGATTTTTTTTTTGGATAGTTTTGTATTGATAACGTACAAACAGTAGCACAGTTTGATGGTGCAAGCGTAGTGAGTCACACCTCTGCTCGATACTGGTAGTTAGAAAAAGAACAGCGCAACCGACCAACATCCTCTAATATCTTGCAGACCTAACCATGTACAGGTTAAGAGAGCAAATGCCTCTGTATCTCAGCAGTGTAGGTTTATGCTGATAAGGAGCTCATTAATGCAGGATATACTGTTGTGATGGATCGGGGCTGGCAGATCTGAGCTGCGATGATTCACCCATCACAAGCAGAACAACACTTTCAATATTTTTGAGCAACCGCACAGACACAAAGCACCCTGTAAAGCTTCATAACTTAACCCACCGCAGGGCCTCTGCTGACAGTCCGCCAGCTCTGATTGGGAATCTTTTAAATAAAATTTGGATAAATGGATCCTCAACATGAGAGTTACAGACTTTTATCATCCCATTCACAAACTTCTCTAGACTAACAGATCGACACCAGTTACACAAGCTTTTAACCCTCTGACAACAGGCATTTTAGTATAAGATGTCTGATTTATGTATTCTTTTAATGTATGTGATCACATTAACAGCAATGAGTACAATTTGAAATACTTTGTTTTTTTTAAATAGCACCAAATTAGTTTAATCATGGTTCAGGCTTCACAGTATTTTTGTCTATTACCATGGTCACTGTCAGATTATACGATTACAGAGCCATGAGTTCCTGTTGTGTTTTTGCTGAAAGACACGACAAACTACACGTTGCTTCTCGACGAATCATTCCTTGCCATCTTTCACAATGTGCCTGATGTCTCCTTGAAGGATATACATGTGGTGGTGTTCATGAAACAGGCCATGTCGTGTTTGGAACAACCTATAAAATAAAGAAAAGGGGCTGGTTTCACAGTTCCCCCTCACCCCACAACAACGTCATTCGGTTTTTGTCATGTTTACAGTTGTGCTGCTATAGAACCAATCACAGACAACGTCATTTCACAACTCATGACAATAATCATGACAATAATGGACCTGTTGATTGTTAATGTTTGTCATCACCCTTTATTATATGACAAAGGACAAGAAATTGTAAAGACATTTGGACAAAAATGTTCTGGGATAAGTTACCTTGATTGCGATGGCCTGTTAATGTTGCAGTGCGACCATGCAGCCCTCTAACAACAACCGCCATCAACAGCCAGTTGTCTACCTGGAAGTGATAGTTGTTGTCAGTGTGATGTCATATTGATTTGGTGTATTAGTCAACATTTGGGACACATATGGAAATTGTTTGCAAGCTAAAGGAATTGTCAGATGCCAGCTGTTTTATCTTCCAGATGCAGCATCGCTAATGTAGCCTGAAAACAATCAATTCGCCATACGAAATTCCCATTGTCACTCCCAAACCGACACCCAATGTCTGTGTTGTCAGAACTCGTCATTAATGACAGTATTTGTGTTAGAGAAGACATGACATGTCCAAATTTGTACTTACTTTCACTGTGTATAACACATATTGAACATAGACAAGTCCCTGGTTCCCTGGACAGAAAATAAATTGGTAACCATGAATGTGATTTATTTTCTGTTACCAGCAGATTTTAATTTGCTGCCTTTACCATACAGAACTTGTCATATATTACGTAAAATTTAAAATCTTTGGATTTTGGGCTGTTGGTCAGACAAGACATTTGGTGATGTCATCTTATAACCTTAATTCTAATTATATATGTATTTTTTAAGTAAATGTAAATGTAAATATAGTCAAAATGCACATAAATTAACCTTTTTTCTTGATATTAGTCTCGCTATTGGAAGGATATGAGGTTGATTTGACTGAAATTCATCAGCTAATTAAATCTAAAGTATGCTGGGTTTCAATCTGCAAAATGTAATTCAATTCAAGAGTAATTTTGCCTGTCCTCTTCCCTTTACGGCTTCCTTAAATTTGAACAGTATTGAGCTGAACAGAAAAGCGCATCAATTCTGCAACTCTTCTTTTACTGACAAGTTCGAGCACTTTTGCTTGCTTTGCTAGAAGAGAAACTCTGAAATGGACCAGAGGTTTTAATCTCGGGGAAATCAACAACTGTCACAATCTGACTTGTCAGAATTTTCTGTTAAAAACAAAGGAAGAAACAATAACTTTCACAACATGTTCTGACTATAAAACCCTGTACTCAACGTTTCACAGGCTCTCCGCTGCTGAGACACAATTTAGTAGAGAAACCAGTTGCTCTACAGCGCAGCAGTGCTCCAGTGGCATGACACAGACAAGCCTCTGGTGGGGAGGACTGCAGCAGATGGAGGGGAGGTGGGGCAAATATAGAGAACCAGACTTAATCTGTGTATTAAATGCCTTCCAATGGGTTGTTGCCCGTCTGCTGGCTGCCTGCAACGTGTTCATGCCAGGTAGAGCATGTTCAGTTGGGGGGAGCATGAGGGTGTCTGCTGGGTGAAGGGGTGGTGGCAGCACTGCTGGTGGTGGTGGAGGGGTGCTGTTTGGTTGAGAGCGGGGTGGGGGAAGTAGCTTGCCCGGAGAAAGAGGTCTGCACCACATACAACATTCAAGCGGACATCTGACGTCAGAACATCAATAATTAAAGCATTTTATTCATAGCCTGGGAGAAAAAGAATCAATTGACAAATCACATATTCACTTTGAGTTACTTCAAACGGTGAGACAATTAAAATGCACAACATGTCTATGTTGGCTGTGTTTGTTTGTGTTTGATGCTATTTACACATTTTTCTATTTATAGCCCATGCGTTATTTAGGATGCACTCCCTAATATATGGCAACGGCAGGCATAGGAAACCGTGACTCACTTTTTTTCCCCTACTTGTCTGCCCTTGCTCTCTGATTGGTTTCAGGATGCATCTGGGTGTTGTATTCATCCCATCTATCATGCTTCGGTATGGCAACTTCCTCATTTGGATTTCATGTACTGGTATGCATGTTCTCTGTGACTATTCCACATAATATTGGCAGATTTGAGCAAATGTGGTTCACTGACATGAAACCTGGTTTACAGCAGCATCATGTTCAGCTCACTCCTCATTCCTTATATTGATATGTTTTGGAAAAACTGCATTTTTTTTGTTCAGGTATTCATTAAACAAAAAGAAGTCAAACATAATCATTAAGGACAACTTTCTGGAGTCACTCTTGAAACTCTAATGAAACTCATATTGTTGAGCTGTCATAATATAATAAAAAGAATCAGACAATTAGAGCAAACATTTTAGGGTAACCATATGATTAGAAAATATGCTTATAAATGTGTATATTAAAGAGTGAATAATAATAAATAAATAATGGTAACAATGGACCAAATGATTTACATGAAAGGGTTTGGTTGTAGAGATAGATCCCCTTTGCAGCTCTATAGAGCACTTTACAATCTTTCAGCTCACTGTTTTGGTTTTCCAGCCTCCACCTCACTGTTTTGGTTCACTTTCTCTGCTCTAATCAACGAGTTCAGCTGTGGGAGGCAGCTGTTGTAAGCGAAGACCCTCTGCACCCGCTATATACTACCTGCTCATCGCTAAATGGCAAACAGGTGATGTTAGCAACGAGCTCTGGACATGGGGAAACATTGAGGAGCTAAAACACCAGTTGTTTTTTATTCATAGAACTGTCCAGGTGACAATGATTGTCGCAGGAACCAACACAGAAGCAGTTTTGGGTACATGAGCAGGTGTTTATATTTCCATCTGTTTGTGGAAAGATTTTTATCAGCACAATAGTGTCACAACCAACAGCTGTGTTAGTGAGATCAAAATGAAGGCCAAGTTCGGGGATGGGTATGGTTTGAGCAAGGGGACTGGAGCCCTCCACTTTACACCTTAGCCCCGTTTTAACCCACTTTCCATCATCCCTGTCAACTCTGGCATGGCTGTTATTGTTTTCACCTCGTCTATGGACAGATTTTTTAGCGTCACAATCATGCAAGACACAGTCACAGTCACAATACAGTATTAATAATAGTGTGTAGTTAAGATCAAAATGAAGGAAAAATTCAAAGATTGTAGTCTGAGCAAGGGGGATTGAAATTGAGGGGTGGTATCCATACTTTACACCCCTGGCACATATTTGTGGAACACCTATTGCAATGTGAAGTAGTACGGAAGCGTTTTGGATACTTTTCTAGGTATTTATTTGTCTGTCTGTGATAGCATCACACAAACATCAACTGCACAAAATACAGTCCAAAGCCTGCACAGGTGTGTAGTTGAGATAAAAAATTATTACATGATTATTGAGCACTCATAGTCATCAGTGCTCATGAGTAGTCATGGGTCAGACCATGTACATGTTTACGGTTGTCGCAGCAGGTCAGATGCCATCCCACTGTGACTTTGGACAAAAAAACACTATGGTTCTTGTACAAATTCATCAAATATACATACATGCATACATACAATGTGTTCATTAGAGAGCCTTGGAGATGCTAGTAGGAGGATTGTTAGCCAGGCAAGCTTTTTCCGGTCTTCATGAAAGCTAAGCTTACCAGTTCTTGGTAAGAAAGCAAATACATGTATTTAGCAAATTGACAAACTATTCCTTTAATACAGCTTTAAGTAAGATGAGATGCTTCAAATGCAACAAACATTTTCTTTGTCTTCAACCTTTTACTGCTTGTAACTCCAGCCAGCCTCATTAAAGTGGATAAAGGATTCAAGATTTCATAGATGTTTGACTTTTCTAAAAAGTGCAAAACAAATATGGATGTCAACTGCATTAACTTGCTGAGCGTGTCCTCAGTTTTCCCTTTCTGACCGTCTTTGGCCTGAATGCTGGCCTGCCCCTGACCTAACCTGACCTACGCTCTGTCTTTGCCAGTTGCTGCATCCAGGCCTTTGCCCTTCTGTTACTCCCGAGACACTCTGGGATGCGCTTTCTTGGGGTTAGGAGCATGTTGTTATTATAGTCAGAATCTGGTGGTAAGCTATGTTTAGGAGAGAACAATATCGCTGTCACCTCTGAGCTGAGTCAAAGCAAACAGGACAAAACAAGACTTCAACAAATGCTTGCAGAGTTAAAGATAACAGTACACATCAAAGAAACTACTTAAAGATACAAAGAGTTGAGTGAAAGGTTCTATATGAACATAACCAGCATGCCAACTCTATAACTTGATTAATACGATGTTTATATTTGAAATATGTGCCATCTGAGTCCTCTGACTACTGTTGAACTTCGGCTACTTGTGGCTGTTTTTCAGCACATCCATCCTCTTCATGACTCTTAAATCACATTTGATGCAAGCATTACAAATACATGATGACTGTACTACAGACTGCTAAGAATTATGTTTATGTACTATTCATTTCTATTGCCAAAATGACTGTCTTTACGTTGCCTTGAAGACAAATAGACTGTTTCTGTTTAAAAACTAAAAAAAACATTTACCAGACATAATGTAGGTGCTAACTACAAACAAAACTCACTACATCATGACAATGTTATGTGTTGAAAACTTGTATGTTGCAGTAAACATGTATGTAACGCTGTGATCCTACCCTCTCTCTGTTACAAGTTACATAGTGCAGAAACAAGTGACAGACACCATTCACCCTGTTACAAGACACTGTACCATCAACATGATTCTGAAGCTGTTATTTGAAGGTAAAACAAATTATATAATGTTGCTTTACTTTTCAAACTGTTAAAGTGTGATGAGACTGAATGGTATACTAACCTTTGTCATGATTCTCTGTGTTTTTATTTTTGTGTAAACAAACAACCTAGACACGGTCAGTTTCCAGCTCGCGTTTTCTTAAAACTATTAAAAAAAGAGAATCTCAGGAGAGTTTTAACCTTTGAACAATGCATGCTGGGAAGTCTGCTAATATGCTGATCATGTTTGTCTAGAAATGTATTTTAATGAGTTGACCGAAGTTTACACACTATATTCATGCAACTCATTATTTGAAGTCAAATGACTTTGTGTGGATATTGTATCGCATAATTGGCTGGCTGGTATGTTCTCCATCGCCATTTTACAACTGCGCAGATAAGTATCAGATTAAGCTTCATTAAGTGTGTTTACATGCTCAAGGAATTTGGCTCCAGTTTTACATTGCTCGTACACAGAAACAGACATACAGCTAGAAATGAGTACAGCAAAAATGTAACAAACACAAAATAAATAAGAGAGGAGAAATAAAGAAATGGTGAATGGTACAGGAACGGTACTGTGCAAAAGCGTGTCGGTGGGTACACAGTATATTAAGCACCTTAACAGTATTCATACAACCTGTTCTGATATATTTATGGTAGAGGTTTCAGCCAGTTACTCAAAATGTGTTTGCCGTCTCAAATTAGTAGCATAGAAATATAATTATAGGAGACAGCGTTGTATTTTGATTGACATTTGGCACATATAATGTGACTGAATTAAATTCACTTTCACTTTTCGACTCGACTTGCCTTCGATTAATATCTCTGTACTGTAAAATGTATTTGACAAGTCCACTGTGATTCCACTCATTAAAGGAGATGTTTACCTACTGTTACAATGTTAGCGTTAATCAATAATGTGTGCACTTTGACGACTTCCCTAATTCCTGACAGACGCACAGAGACAGCGGACAGGAAGCAGACTGAATGATTAATGTGTTAGCTCTGTGACCAAGACAGATGCTGGTTTGATTCTCAGAACTGACTGGAAGAATCACCACTAACATCACTCACCTGTCCTTCAAATCTTTCAATTGTGTGCCCTTGACCAACTCCCCAAGGCTCTGATTGAAGACAGTGGCAGCTTCCATGTTGTACCTGCACACAGTAAATCTGTTGCTGAGTTTACATTGTAATCGGAAAGTTTGTTCAATCGATGATTTAGGCTCCTCAGGAAGAACATATATTCACAAAAATGTGGACAGTGAAAATGAAGTCCAGGCTGTATCTTTGACTCTGTGTGAGGCTGGCCATGCCACTCATGTCAATGTGCCATTCTCTGATTCATGGTGTTGCCTACAGTGGGGGAGGGAAACTCAGGAGGCAGAGAGAGAAGACCGAGAGCTCTGACAGAGAGAGTGGGATGAAGTGTTTTCTCCCCCTACTGACTGAAACGCTGTCTGGTATTGTCAGTGGAAATTTTACATGGATGCACGTGTAGACGCAGACCACCAGTCATTCATTCATTTTTTGATTCATATTCATCCTTTCTGTTTTTTTTTTTTTTTTTGTTTGTTTTTTTTATTGTGAAGCTTTATTTTAAGATTAATCTACCCTAAAATGTCTGTGGAAGCATTGTGTTTTTGCCTTTCCAAAGCATGTAGTGGTTTTAACGGCAGTATAATGCATTGACGTTTATTTGACATTAAAAGGGCAGGTAATAATATGAACTCAGACAAAAGATTTTTTTCCATAGACATTTATTCAGACATGAAAACAAAGACAGTTTCTTGTTTTAGTTTGTTTTGGCATATACAATGGAGATCTTTCTTTTCTGATTTGTTCCCCAAATCTACATAGTGCTGCGTTAATGCATTTTTTGCAGTGTTTAATGTAAAAAAAATAAATAAATAAAGAATCACCACAGGCGAAAGAAAGAAACGTACAAGCACAAATGTGAAAAATTACCAAAATTAATGATTAAGTTAGTATAAATGTCCAACTTGTTGTCCTTGTATATTGTATAGCTGCTGCGTCATGAGAGTTTGTTTTGCCATTTCTATCAGAAGTGCATTATACATTAGACATTACATTAGACATGTCATTTAGAAAAGTTGTTAAACTGGTGACTGATATTGTGTGGGATGTCCAGATACACAATTTTAAGAACGCAGTCAAAAGTAAATTGATGAGTGAATTCAAACAGATTTATTTTCAGTCTCAGATGGAGAAGGGGTGAACAGACAACGCCAGTGTCTTCTCACGCCTGAGAATATGTGACTAATACGTTTCTGTTCCTTTTACAAATGGATTATTGTTCTTTTTCTGTTGTTTAGTTTCCTTCGTAAATTCTCTTTGAGAACCTAGATATTTTTTTTTATCATTCAATTACATCCAGATAATCAATCGCAGTGTAATGACAACACTTTCTCTGCATGTAGGTGTCTAATTGAATATGGACATACTGACATGACAAGATCTGTGAGGCTGTTTGACCAGAGAAGACTCATCACTCCTCTGTCGGTCTTCACAGTCAACCTGCGACGCGATGTGTTAGAGCGCAGGGTTTGCTTTTCTAACAAGGATCTTGGCCCAAGGACAGACAAGGCATGTGGAGAGAATACTTACCAGAGAATTTTCACCAAGTTTATTTTTTGCCTTGTGAAAAATAAGAAAGTGAAAAAGATTTGTTAGCATCGCATCTTGGTGAATTTGAGCACTTAGAGCAGGATCTATAACTGTCCAGAATCCAGAACTGACTACAGGGTGGTTACAGATCGCGGTTGAATGTCTGAATTTGAGACCTAACTAAAAAATAGTGACATGTTGGATTTGATAAAGTCATCAAAAAGGATTATAAAATCCAAAATGAATTTGATATTGGCTTCAGATTAGATAAGATATGAATAGACATTATAGCTCATTTTAAAACTGACATGATGTTAAAGGGTAAAGTTATGAATTTTTTGATTTGTACATCATTCAAAACACAAATGACATTTCAAGTTTCATTAATATTGGCAGTCCTGGACTTCCATAACCACAAAAACTTAAAAATAAAATAACGTTAATAATATTTAATCAAATCTGTATGTCGGGTCACATATGGGCTAAGAATTAAATGACTTGGTTTCAATACATTTATAAAAACATATTTGCATTCAAATGTCTGATTTGAACGAAAAATGAAGTGCATTCAACTTCTAGAGAGCACTAGAATGAATAAAGATTCCCAATTATTAAAGGTGCTTTGAAGTCTGAAGCATATGTTAACAGAGTGTATGTCAAACCTTTTTACCCAATATTGAATCTGTTGAAATCACAAACAAGAAAAATAACTTTTCTTTTCATTTTTATCAGCCTAAAAACGCATTATTTGGAATGTTTGATTTGTCGACAATTTTGTTGTCGAATAATGACAATTTTCACTTCAACATTAATAAAACATCCAGCTTGCCATTCTGTGTAATATTTTTTTTTTTTTTTAACAAAAGAAGCTAAGCATATCAATATCTGATGTGTATAACATTACATTTTTGTATTTTTTTTCTTGCCATGTTGGATTGCACATGTCCATGTGAGCTCTGGTGAAGATCTAGATGTCAGTAACAAACCAGCAGTCAACAGGATAATCCCAGTTAATACTCTCACCCACAGTGAGGATATTACAGGTGAGAGACAGAAGTCTTTCAGCGTCTGATGCAACTCAAAATGTGCCCAGATTTTAACTCTTATATGTGTTCCTATACAGCTCACGCACACAAACATAGTAACTCCTCTGAGTCACTGCAGTACACGTGCAAACAAATATAGCTCATCAGTAGGTGTGAATATACATTTTCCTGGTATTAGGAGGAAAAGCGCGCGCACACACACACACACAGACACACACACGCACACTCTCTCGCACACGCATGCACACGTGATTGCCCATGTGCACATGGATGCATCAGTGTGTGTATGTTATCTGTTTGTATTTTGATTCTAACATGAAAAGGCACTTCCACACCCATATATTACCTTCTAAAAATAAAGTTGTGACGTCAAACAACAGTTATTTCAGTTGGTCAGCTAGCGTTCACCCCTCCCCTCTCAGTACCCACTCAATAACAGCAACTTTCAGGTTTAAAAACACAAAAGTATATATATATATATGTTGCTTTGTAAACAAGTAACACATAGGATGAATGTGTGAGATTGTGTTTTGTGTTAATGATCCTATAATGCAACTAGTTATCTTGTGTGCAATCACAGGACTGTCAAAAGTAAGGTGGAAAATCACAGAGTGATTCAAGAAA
Organism: Spondyliosoma cantharus; assembly: GCA_900302685.1. Classification (NCBI taxonomy): domain Eukaryota; kingdom Metazoa; phylum Chordata; class Actinopteri; order Spariformes; family Sparidae; genus Spondyliosoma; species Spondyliosoma cantharus. Next base: position 66,608 of record OMLP01001064.1, on the reverse strand, counting down.
ACACATACGTTTCCTCAACCTGCGTCCTCTCTGCTGCTGTGGTGTGACGCAGCATCATGCAAACTATTAATATACATATCAGAGGCAAACATTTACGTGCTCCTGTCCCACTGATTTACTCATAGAGGACAGATATGTTGCTACCAGGCTGACGTGTGGAAACAAGTTTAGGATTGTTGCCTTAATAAGTATTCACATCACATATAACTCTCTGCAGTGAGGCTTAGATATGAGTCATAGTCTAGAATGGTAGGAGGGCACATTAACAGACTGACTTTTTATTACCACTCAGCCGAAAACAAATGTCTTCAATGACTGGATGAATGACGATGGAGCAATGATTAGGAACTGACTAATTAAAGCAATATTAGGGTGTGTCTATACATATGGTACATAGTATAAAATATTAAACCATGCGTACAGGAAAAGTGACTGGACTTGATTTGAAAGATGCCTCGGATCAATGCCACATTTGATTCATGTCACATATGTGCAGACAGAAATCCACTCAGTGACTCATTCATCATTTTGACATGAAATTTAGTTTTCTACAGAGGACAAAATCTGACAATCTGATATTTACAAATGTCTTTCAGTGGCAAGTTAATAGTGCATTAAACATAATCACTAAATGTTCAGATTCAAAATTCTCTTTTTGTTATGTTTTAAATCATCAAGAATTAATTCTTAAATAATTAATTTTAAATGTACCTTATTTGTAATATCTATATTGTTATTTTGAACACATTTATAAAGACACCTTTGTTTGATGGAAAGAAACACAAGTAAAGACTATAAATTATTTTATAAAAGTAGGTCTTACCTTCAAAGAAATATAAAATACTCAGTAATCCTTCTCATGAACTTGCCAATGAGAGCTCATGCTGCAACACGACAGATTGGACCTCCTATAAACTTGAGTACATTAACACAACTCTGTTCTTTTACCTGTACCTGTAAAATGTGTTCATTACAATTAATTACTATTAATTATAACGGATCAAACTGCTTCTCTTGCACAACCTAGCCTACTCCTGGTTGCCTTTGGCATAACTATGATTGAAAAAGCTTGAGTCAGACATAGAGGGTGGGCTATTGAGTTGTAGTTTCCTCAGTAAACACACCAACCTCTTTGGCCTCCTGTCTGGTCTGCTGCTGGGGCAGGCTGCCACCAGGCGGCCCTTCCAAAGGTCCACTACCGTGCCCCGCGACACTGCAGCTGTGACAGTCGAAGAAGTCGATGTGTTTACTGGGGAAAGTTCACAATCTTTTGCATTAGCTCTGCTGATGGCTGTGTGTTTAACAAACCAACCACATACAAACACACACAACCCATTACCAGACACCCGCTTAATATGTGGTCCAAACAAAAATTTAATTCATTGTGGCCCACTGTCCTCCCTCCCATCCCCTCTTTGTCCAACAGACTATCAGGGCCAAGAAAATCGGGAAGATTTTTCTTGTTTGTCAGTTGAACTTAACTACTCTTCTTGCCTTCTTTCCTCGGTAACTTTGATTGATTTAACATGGAGTATCAGGACTGTGAAGCCGCCAAGGCTTTCGTCATGCAGAATTAGGAACAGTTTAGCTATGGAAAAATGAGTAGAGCGCATAATTACCCTGTTCCCTAGTCAAAACAAACTCTTAACTTCCTGTTGTCCTAATACATTTAGAATAATGTCCTTTTCAATACCACTAATTCCATCAATACAATAGTCATGTCAGACATTCTACTTGGTCTTTTCCCCCATGTTAATCTATTATGAGTGAATCATAGCACTTCCGCGAGAATTTTCACACTTAAAGCCCTGCTCCCTTACCTTTAAAAGTAGGTAATGTGATAAAACATCTGCTGGTGTTGACTTTTATTGAGGACAACTATTAATTAATCAGGAGCATGGGAAAGAAGAAACAACTGGAAGGATATCAAAAGAGTATGAAAGCATTATTTTTGTTACAAAAGGGAAACTCAGAATAGCAGAGTGGTTATTATAAGATGGCTCTGGGAAATTAATCTCCTTTTTCTGAACTGAACAACTGAAAATTAGTTTATAAATTAATCCTGAAAATAATCCTAATTTGCAGCCCGAAAGTAACATATACAATAACTCCACAAAACACAATAAAAAGAAATAGTGACGGCACAGCAGTTATTCTAAACCTGTGAAGCAGCACTGACCTCAACACTTTGACGATTACAAGCCAGAGCCTGTAAATGCTTCAGATTCCATGGATGTGACAGCACTTAAGATATTTTAAGGATGAGGAACTGTTTCCTTTTGAAGACCAAAGCAACATCTCTTCTCCATATGCATTCTTCTTTTGTTAAGTCTGCTGCATTTTGATGCCACAGAAAAATGTAAATATTGAAAGTTGTCAGGAACTGCTGTGGGAGCGAGAGTCGAAGCAAATGGCAGTTTACATATTTTAGTTGTGAGTAACATTTCTGAATGAGTCTTGCATAAATATCTCACATCAGCTGGGCCAAAGGATGCATCTTCAATAAAATATCTAACTGACTACAATAAAGCAGTGAGCCTGACTTGTTTCAGTAAGTCTTGTTAACTTTTCCCGAAAGCTTGTTTAACAAGAAAGCCAGGATGAATGGCATGTTTACGCACATCCCTCCCGGTACTGTAAGCTCGTCCTACAAGTTCAAAACATCCTGTAAGACCTGGAACATTTCCCCCCTTCATATTTAATGCTGCACTTATTTCCTGTGATGTTTTTGTCGGCTGTTCTTAATTTGTTCTGCTGCATTTTTATGACATACGGTGAAGCTGATTCAGGGAACCTTTGTGTTCATGGTGAACCATTCAAGCTGACTGCAACTATACAAGTAGTCAAATGTATAATTAATACATTTGTGATGTTTATCAAGATTTGTTCACCTTCCTTTAATGCCACAATTAACCTAGCTTTGCAAATGTAATGTTGACATATTCTTTTCTTGTTATAACAGTCAGAATCTGCCATTCATGTTTAAACAAGTACAAGTGCTAAATATTTATCAGAGAGATTCAGCAAAAAAATAATTAGAAAGAGGAGAAGCAGCTTTAAACGACACTATAAACTGCTGCATAACAACAAATGACCAAGAACAGTTTTCTGAACAAATGCATGAAGGTGGAGTTAATGAAATGCTGTAGGAGCAACAGAAGCTGAATTGGCAAATGTGGACAGTGATATAGATTAGAGCTGCAACATTTGTTAAAATAGAGTTTAATTGAAACTTTATTTTCCAGCCGTTGCAATAGCGATAGGAATTCTGGCTCTTTGTAGTGAGCCAGATCATTTGGCTCCGCTCAGCCTGAAACACTGGCTCCTTTGGCTCCCAAATGGCGATTCGTTTAGTGCCACCTCTGGCTTTTACAATTCAGCCAAATTTCACAATATTTTGACCTATGGACATAATTCATGTATTATAATAATAATAATAATGATAATAATAAGAATAATGAATAAAATAATCAGACACTAATGTGTGTTATGTACATTTTATTTATATTGATCTATGTTTTGTATGATGGTGTATGGTATTATTATTATCATTATCATAATATTATTTTTACTTTTTTAAAACAGCTCCCAGACAAGCAATTAAAGAGCAGGCTCATAGAACTGACTTGTTTACCGACACTACGATCACTACGAAGCAGGAAAATTGTAATTGATCTCACTCAGGACAATATAAAACACAAACATGTCTATAAAATAAAAACATCACATTAACAGAACAAATACTTCTCAATTTTTATAACAGTCACAGCACAATTCTTTAATTACAGCCTCTCAAATGCAAATATTTTCTTGTTGCTTTACTCCACAATCACAGTAAACTGAATATCTCGGGTTGTGGACAAAACCAGATATTTGAGGATGTCGTCGACGGCTTTGGGAAACACTGATAGACATTTTTTACCCAAACAACTAATCAGTTGATCAAGAAAATAATCAACAGTTTGCATGGCAATGATAGATAATAGCTGCAGCCCTGAAGCAGATTGAGAGCAACAGTGATCTGTGCACTGACACCCTTTACAGACGACGTCATTGCAAAGAGGGATCTGGGTGCATGTTGCAGCAGAGTAGACAGGGCTGTTTCTAGCCTTTTAGGGGCCCCGTGTTAAATGCTGTTTAGGGCCCCTTTTTTGTGAAACTATGGTGGTGGGGGGTAATCCAAACCCTTTATATATGTATTTCACATAAAAGCATCCTCTTAAAGCAAAGCGAGATGGTGATATTGGTGGCAGGCACTACTTGATATAGAGGGAATACGTTTTCGTGTTACATGTAGGGCACAGCGCAAGAGTTTACTTCGACTTATGTTGTTATGGATGTTTGCTTAGAAAATAAATAGATTAAAATCACTGAACTTTCATTTACACCACTTTAATTGAAGTTAATTTAAACACGATGACTGCGCTTTATGGAAAAGAATGTAAGCCATTACCCATTTCATCAAGTCACTTTCACTAAAAGCAGGAATTGTAGCTGACATATATGATTTGATCACAATATTTTCATGGATTCAAACAGTAAAAATAAAATTCAAATTTACTAATTTTTGGGGATTTTCACGATCAAGAGAGTTCTTCCTTTTTAGTATTGATGAAAAATTGTTATCATTCAAAATACTTATAGCGTTTCCATTATTACTGTGTCACCAAGTCATGTCTCTGCTGCGTGATTCAAGACAACCGCTCATAAATCAGGAGCCTCCAAAATTATATGGGATATCTGGTCACCCGCAACAAGGTTCTCTTCTTACTTCTATCGGACAGACCTTGGCTAAGTCAGTTGTGTGCCACAGAAAAAAATAGTACAAGAGTAATGCAGTACAGAGCTGTACAACTCCTGCCTGAACTGTTGAAATCATGTCAAATATATTGAAGGTTGTTTTGACTCTCATCTGTTTAAAGGTTAAAGGTTTTCCTAAATTTATCTCTTTTCATCACAGGAAAATGTTGAACAGTTGGGGTAGAGACATTTATCGGGCTGACCAACAGCTTCCTAAACCTTGAGAAAAATATGGAAAATTTAACATTTGTGAAATACATGGACATGCTTTGCTTGGAGCTGGATTTAGAAAACCTCTGAGAGGTAAATCTGAGATGTAAGCGATTAAGTGAAACGGTACAGATTATCATCCTGTTCTCAGATCAGAGGAAGTTAATACTAAAAGCAGTTTGAGACGCTGCTCGCTCGCATGTATGTTCGTATGTGTATGCAATTAGAGCCGTAGCACTGCGGCTGTGGATGAAACAAGGTGCTTGTAGCTACAGCAGGAGAGGAAGTAATAACTCTTAATGTTGGGCACTTGGGAGATGCACAAGGCCTCATTATCTCCCTAAACGCTTCAGGCTTTCCGATGTTCTCACCTTACACCCACTGCTGACCTATGACTCACCAGCCCGTCTATCCTCATAGTAAACCTTTATTACATTACCTTAATCGTCAAACATCATGTTGGAAGGTTGGAGGGCAAACCCCCGGCTCCTCATCATTTATCATTTCACCCTCTTCTCATAAATGACGTACGCACGACTTGAATCGTGTCCATTCATCAAAAATGCCGCACATACTATGAATTCTTCCAGCACGATGTACAAAAAGAAACAGTTCACTTTTATTTAGATTCACCGGTCTGGTTGTGGTGTTCACAGCCGTGGTTGTGTGACAGAGCACAGAGCTGCTCGAGGACTTACGTCACTCCATTGAAATAGTCAATGTTGTGACTTTGTCAGAGAACTGGTATGTCTCTGCTCATTCATGTATCATCAATTGTTTCAGGTGGTGTAAATGTGAATGTTCTCTTTAGTCAATGAGCACCTTGACCTACAGTTAGCGAGGCCCCTGACACAAAAAACAACTAACAAATAATCAATTTAAGGCTGATTACTTAAATACACTCACGTCCTTGGAGTGAACAATTGGGTCATTTTCGTGTGACGTCAGTGAAGCCATAACCAACATAAATTATATCATCATTTAGGCGTAAATTATTATTTATTTATACACTATTTTAATCCCAAATTGGGAAATTCTTTTTTCCACTCACATTACACACAGGTGCGCACACACACACGCAGTGTAGAGGAGATGAGCGAAGGGGCTGCCACACATGCCACGGCGCCCAACGAGCAGTGTTAGGGGTCTGTGCCTTGCTCAAGGGCACCTCGGCAATGCCCAGGATGTGAACCAGCATTCTCCAACTGCCAGTCCACATCATTCTATTTTGGTCTGAGTGGGGCTTGAGCCGGCGACCTTCAAGTTCCCAACCCAACGTCGCTAAAAGTCCCTACGGACTGAGCTATTGCCGTGAACCAGTTGCTGGAGTAAATGTTGGCAGTTAATATTACTGCACGCCACAGGTATTATAAAACTTACATTTCTTTATTAATTATTTAAATGTGTTGGTTAAATTTTCAATTGTAGTTTGTGACATCGCTGTACTTGTGATGTGTTTAGGTTTAGACATAAAAATCAATTGGTCATGGTGAGAAGAATGTTTTTGCTTAAAATGCATGTTTTGGATGCCTTAAGATAAGACACCATGGAAATTGTCCTGTGGTTTCCAAATGTCTGGTAAAGTCATGCTTACAAATTTTGAAACCTTGTCTCGAACAGCCATCACTGGCTCACCTTTTCGCCTGCAACTCCACCTACTGATATCAAGGTCTGGTGATGAGTTCAACAGTTTTTCCTTGCAACTGAGCTGAATTTAGCCCAGTCAAGTTTAGTTACAAGAGCAAGTTGGTCTTTTGTCTTCCATGAAAATCATCACTCACAAGGCAATTTGAATGTCAAAAGTGAGTCAAGCTTTTCTACTCCTATCACAATGATGTTCTCTCTCCCGTATTAGTCACATGGGATGTTGGCCGAAATCTCTTTGGGTGGACTATTCAAAATTGTGGGTGAAACACTGAAACTGGACAGGAACGTGTAATTATCCAGGTATAGTATTGATGACAGGGATGCAAATTCACAAGTTGTAGAAAGACATTTACAATAGCAAGGCTATGAGATTCTGGGGTATATTTGTGCATGTAAACGTAAAAAAATATCTGTATCCTTAGAGATCCATTTACCTGAGTTTTCTCTGATGTGCGTATTACAGAGAAAGGCCTTATTGGTTCCTTGAATATTTTATCAATTTCAACAAGACAAAATGAGGAGAAGAATGATAACGAGATAAAAGTTGAATTCATGCACCAATTTCAAGAGTACATGGAGTTTTATCAAGTATGACTCGTAAAGCTGGTTTAGCTGATGAAATAAGGTCTAAGAATTACATGAACAATGGAGCATAAAATAAGCCTCTCGTGTTAGATTTTAATGACATTGTTCATACTGTACCTATTAATCCCACTTGAGGGCAAAGTTAAGTTCTCTTAGAGGATAAAATGAAAAATTCAGTCATTATCAACTCAGCCCTTTCTCTTCACAGCAAAACCACGTTGCAGCATTCTCCTGAACAACGGAAGAAGTTTGATACGTCAGACTTCGTGTTCACACTTTTATTTTAGCAGCTACAGTGAAGATGTCCCTGTCTCTTTCAGTTGTTTAGGAGAATGCCGCAATGCTGTTTTGCTGTGAAGCTCCAGAAATGTTTTGTGGACTACGAAACTTTTATTTTTTGGGTGAACTTATCCTTTAAGGTTCTTGCTTGCAAACTTTGAGTCAATAAAGTTTAATTTGTTTGGCTTTTGTCCACAGTGGCCACCAGAATCAAGTAACTATAATAAAGTGATACTGTTTTGAGGACCATGACACAGATGTCCTGTCGGGTTAGCGGTAAAAATGCTGTAGTTTGATTACTGATGGAGAACAGAGGCTATGATCACCTTGAGGTCAGTCAAAACTTTGTTGCAATGGTGACAAATCTATACAGCAGAAAAAATTAGAACATTCACCAAAACCTTTTAAACCAACTCTGTTGCATAATCCACTTCTTAACTGTCCATACATATGCTCAGCAATACATTGTTTTAAATGGTTAAAAATGTTTAACAAAGACATAATAGGACAGTTTAATGTAATGAAATCATAACCTGGTTAATGGAGTATTTATCAGTACTATTACAATGTGTTCTTTTTAATGGTGCTTATACTTATTATGTATTCAGCATTTTCATCATCCTGTCTATGCTCTTGGTTGCAGTCGTATCTATATTGCATTTTGTCTCTTTACATACACCATCACCCTGCTGAAAGCTCGTTGTTAGCACAACATACTGGCCATATGGGTGTACAATCAAAAAGATGTGATTATACTGGATTTAAGGGAATGCGTGTCCATCAAGTGCACTGTGAATTTTTGAGTGTTAAAATTCAAAGGACTGCGTTCAAAACTGAAGTGTCGGCAGCTTTATTTATTAGTAAAGTGAATCACTCTGCTGGAGCTGGGAGGAATTATAACAGTATTGATTTATGGTAACTGAGTGGAGTCTTACTGATACAACAAGGGATCCAACGATCTTTGTGGGTCACCTTAGTTGTGCAGGAGTGTGTCTGTTCCTCAGAACCAAAGGTTTTTCATCTCAGCCAGAGGCCACAGTCTCCACATTCCTTATTTCCAAGCCTCACTTCTGCTGATGACTCATCTCCCCTGCCTTATTACAGGGAGCAGCACTCACTCTCTATCGTTGGACGACAGGATTAGTTTACAGCACACACCTCGTAATGAAATGGATAGGCCAATGCAAAAGGTAGAGAGGGTCAACAAATTGATTGTAAACTGTTTCTGAATGTCTATTTATACGACTGAGGGATTCAGATGTCACGATGAGGTACATTTACTGAAATGTACCAAAAATGAAAAAAAAAAAAATCCCTGCATATCTCATATAATGGTAGAAATAATGGCGTTCCAGAAATGACCTCAAACATGTGTGGTTTGTTTTTCGGTTCATAACCAAGATACAAAGACGTCAACCCAGAGTCATACCCAGAATAAAAGCACAACCTCACATGAGACACACCCTCTATTAACATTGCAGTGTATCACAATGTGTAATAACTTTATGTCAAATATAATTACTTGTCTTGTGATTTATTTTGTTTTATTTTGAAATGTACTGGAGAGACTGAATGAATGCTGTGGAATCTGTTTACCATTTCACTTCAAACTAATGTCATGGTTTAAGTTTGTGGTTCAGTTATTTCCTGTTTAATTTTGAAGTTCTGTCGTCATGTGTCATGTTTGCTTTTCATTTCCTCCCTTTGTCTGTTTTTCTGCCATTTTCACTCCTCACCTGTGTGCTGTTAGTTGATCGTCCCTGTGTATTTAAATCCTGGTCTTCCACTTTCTCTTTGTCAGTTCATCTGTTCTGTCTCCTGTTCTTGTTCTTGATACTGTTCTGTTTTTTTGCCCTTGTGTTCCTCTGTCTCCTTGTCTCACCTTCCTATCATCCTTTTCCAGCTTTTGGTTCCTGATTCCTTGTGTTATTTCTGGTTTGTACTTTCCTGTTTACCGTATTTTGCGGACTATAAGTTGCACTTTTTTTATAGTTTGGCTGGTCTTGCGACTTATAGTCAGGTGCGACTTATATATCAAAATATATATAAGAAGTAAACATTACAAAGAATAAATGGAGGGCCTGTCAGTCCGCACGGAGGGAATAGCACCGTCCGTATCAAACTTGCGTCTGGAGGCCCCGTGCACACAGCGGGGGTGATGTAGGAGACCAAGAGATCCAATCCCAGCAATGGAGCCTGGGGTGAAGTGACAGCAGAGGTCCAGGAGCTCCTGTGCTGAACACCTGAAGACCCCACCAGCAACGACAGAGCAGCGACCATCCAAAATTGCCGCCAGCCGGGGGGAGACCACAGCAGCAGAGGAGAGCGACAAAGGAGCGACAAAGGAGGTGAATAACCCCGAGGATGTGGTGGAGGGAGGACCAACAGAGCACACAGACTAATTTCACCTCAGACTGAGAGTACTCACTCTCAGAGAGTCACTCAGATAATTCCAGGAAGATCTGATGTAGAATTTCAAGATAAAAGCCCTTTGAAATGTAAAATATTTTCAATATTTCCCTCAAATTAAGATTGATATTGGAGGGAAACTCCCTGTTTCCACAGACTAATTTCACTTCAGACTGATAGATCCCAACCTCAGAGTTGAACTCAGATAATTCCAGGAAGATCTGATGTGGGTTTTCAAAATGAAAGCCCTCTGAAATGCAAAATAATTTCAATATTTCCCTCAAATTCATATAGATATGAGGGGAACTGCCTGTTTCCACAGACTAATTTCATGTCAGACTGATAGTACTCCACCTCAGCGAGTCACGCAGATAATTCCACAAAGTTCTGATTAGGAATTTCAAAATGAAAGCCCTCTTAAAACTAAAAAAAGTCAATATTTACATACAAATTCAGATGGATATTTAAAGGAAACTCCCTGTTACCAGAGACTAATTTCACTCCAGATTGATAGTACTCCACCTCAGAGTTACACTCAAAAATATTTTCAATATTTCCCTCAAATTCAGATTGCTATTGCAGTGGAACTGCCTGTTTCCAGAGACTAATTTCACATCAGACTGATAGAACTCCACTTCAGACAGTCACTCAGATAATACCAGGAAGTTCTGATGTCATGTCATTGTCCACATGATTGCTTGGAAATAGGTGCATGTTTTGTGTAACTCTCGAGTAGAAAGGGTGGGTATAAAATTTTAGTAATGTTTATAATGAATATGTTTCAACCTAATTTAAAATAAAAGTATGTAAATCACGATGTTTAAATTAGACTGTCAATGTATCAAGCCATGGTCATGTATCCATCTACACTTCATCTGTCCAATGTAAAGACTGTAAAATCAAACCTGTCCAGGGACTACAGGTGGAAATTAGCTTTTTTGCTAGAACCTGGCGCAATGCATTTTTCCTGTGTGGTCAATGTTGAATTTGTGCACTGTCCCTGTTTAAATAAACCCATACCATAACCGCTTCATCCCTTTTCATGGGGTCGCAGGGTTTGTTGCTGGAGCCAATCCCAACTTCCTGGCATTATCTGAGTTACACTGTGAGGTGGAGTACTATCATTCTGAAGCGAAATTAGTCTGTGCAAACATGTAGTTTGTTTCTAATGTAATTCTGTATTTGAGGAAAATACTGAAAATATTTCAAATTTCAGAGGGCTTTCATTTTGAAATTCCACATCAGAGCTTCCTGGTATTATGTGAGTGACTCTCTGAGGTAGAGTACTATCAATCTGAACTGAAAATAGTTTGTGGAAAAAGGTAGTTTCCTTGATATCTCAATCTGAATTTAAAGGGAAATACTGAAAATATTTGACACTTTAGAGGGCTTTAATTTTGAAATTCCAAGAGATGACAGGAAACAGGATGAAAGAGAGGGGGAGTGACACGCAGCAAAGGGCCCCAGGTCGGGACTCAAACCCAGGGCTGCTTCAGCGAGGACAAAGCCTCTGTACATGGGACCCCCGCTCTACCAACTGAGCTAACAACACCCCGAAAAGTTGACTTTTGAGTCTCATTCCCAACTGGTCAAAAACACTTTGGGATGGTGACCAACCAAACTTACAATCCAAAAGCATCAGTATTTGACGAGTTAGGAATGTGACTCATAAATAAACTTTTCTTTTAAAAAGGACCCATAAAATGTTTATTATATTGAACTGTTTTTTGTTTTTTTTTGGAAATAGCAAGCAGATATTTGGTATCAAATTAGAAAATATATTGTGATTATATTAAGAACTTATTGCCAGGAATTGACCTCAATGAGATGATTATGTTGTTCTGTGCAACTTCTTAGTTAGCCCAATACGACATCCCTGCAGTACTCTGTAAGGTGGCAATATTTCGGGCTGTGTGTCTATCAGCTTGTTTGGAATTCGTCTGCCCCCTAGTGGCAAAAAATCGATTGTTGCAGCTTTAAGTGTAGAAGTCATAATCTCCATGGTCACTGTTAAAATAACATTGCTTAAACTCCGCATGCTCACGATTTGTACTTTGCTGTCCACTCTGTATACATTCACACATATTATTCATGTTATATAAAAGCCAGACGTGGAAGAATTTAACTTTTCAAATATGCTTTAAATATACTGTTGACTGCTGCTGCCTGTGCAGGCTTTATCACCCTGTTTACTGTATACTCTTTATTTATCACTGACACATACATTGGGCCCCAGTATGTTCAATAACTCTCATTTTTCTCTTCCTTTATGATTTAATCAGTGAGTGTTGGCAGGAGCCTAATGGCAAGGCCAGTGATGAGTCAGCCAGGCTGCAGTTTTGGGAGCTCGAGGTGAGAATAACACTGAGGGGAGGAGGAAGGCAGGGACGGAGAGAAAACACAAGCAGAAAGGAAGACAAGGAATGAGGGATACCATTGCAAATAACACTGAATTTGGAAAGAGAATATTTTTTTCTCATGTTGCCGAAGAGCTTAAGAATTGTTGGAATGCAGGACTTCTCGAAACACCGTATTAATTGTCTACTGAAATGTTTGACATCAGGATGACTAGTATCGTTTGAGGAGCAGACTTGTTCCATGCATAGATCACATCCCAGTCCCAGGACGCCTGTACTTAATCAGGTGTCTGGGTTGGACCTGCCCTCATGTTTGCTGAGCGTGATCGAGACGCTCCACTTAGGTTAGGAGAACGTGGACGTAAATGTTTCATAACACACATATATACCTCCTATTAACCTGATTGATGAGCCAGGCTTGTAGCGTTCCTTCCATATCCCACCAAATACCATTCTGACAGGAGAGCTTTCCATGCCTGCGTTTAGTCCACTGCCCGAGGTCTTTATTTTCAAACATTACAGTAAATCTAATGTTAATTATGGACCCATTTAATAGTTGACTGTGTTTTCACTGCCAGAGGCATCTAGTGACATTGTTTGGGTATGACACACTGCAGTTTAGACAGTGTGGTATTTTCATTCATAACACTGAAGCTATTCTTGTTCCTACTATTGAGCCAAAGAAACCAAATATGTTAGAGGACAACCTTAAGCTGTTTGGGTTTATTTCTATATTCCAGGCTGTTGGGAATCGATATTGGTTATGCAACAATAAAAGGGGGATTTAGGTTAAATTTGGCTATCAATAATAATTAATGATTATATGGGATAATTATTCATTATGATAAATAATATGATCTAATTTACATTAGATCACCTCGGGGCACCACCCTTGAAGAAGGGAAAAGATAGCAATTTTACTAAATCAGTCTCATAAAAAGGTACTCAGCTGTTTATAACTCTGATTAATAACTACAACCAAATTTACCATAACAGCTAGTAAGGGTTAGGGTCGAAGGATTTTGGAGTTCTTGACAGTGTAGAGGTTGGCAAACATTCACTCTTGTACAATATTAAATAGACAGCAAGAAGGTTCAAAAGTCTTTATTCAACACAAAGGTGTGTGTGTGTGTGTATGTGTGTCTGGCAGAACAAAGAAACAATGGTGGTCACATGTGGGTGTGATAGGCTCTCGGCTCAAGGAACGTGTGTGTGTGACGTGATGCCAGGTTAGAGAAGATGGTTAGGTCCCAACAAGTTTCATCTAAAAGATATTCCATTCTGTCCCTTCAGTATGTTCCTAATCGTTATTTTCGTCATTGCACTTAAGTGCTGTACTTAGTCGTTACTGTTTCAATCCCTGTTTGTAGTGGAGGCCTAAAATACCCTACCAAACATGACCACAATATAGCAATGGCTAGAACTCCAACTGCATATTATTTAGATGTAGCAATGCCAACATGTATTGTCCCTGTCAAATAATGAACAAACCCTGATTAAATGGAACGCTTGAATATGTAAGGGAGAATGCCCGACAAGGTGTCCATGATCAGGAGTTAATGGACGACGCGGAGGCCATTAACTCCTGATAATGGACACCTCGAAGGGCATTATCCCGCTTATACCACAGTCACTTGCCAATGAAAAGAAATTAAAACCATTCATTTATATTTTCAAGTGTTTTACAATCAAAATATAAAGTTTTTCACAAGCCATGACTTAGTTTCCCTGGTAACGCATGAGGGTTCTTATGCAACGGAAACGTTGTTGACTCCTCCAGTAAATAGGATGGACCTTAGATACGACTTGGCAACGGGAGATATTCTAGTCCGCTCAGCGATGAGCCAGAAAGCTAGCGCTATGCTAGCAAGATTCAAAGTCAATAATACTGCGTACGGTTGACAAACAGTAAATATAATTTGACGGCATGTTAAACGACAAGACTAGCTAGCAAACCAGTCATGTCATTGTCCCCAAATCAATATCAAGATTTTCTTCCACGTGTGAATGTAGGTGCAATATCATTAAAGGAATGAAAACGTCACCATCTCACCGTTGGCAGCAGCAGAACATGGAGTATTTGACGTTGACGCCTGTCTGACTGCTCTCCTCCGCAACACTGACATCTTTCTGCTCTCTCAGGAACTTCTGCAGGTCCGTCAACGGGAATCCCTCCTTCTGATAGTTCTGTTGGATAAATCCCAAATGATGGAACCATGAATATAGACTTCCAAGCAAATGACAAAATGAATAAGGAGATGTTAATTACCTTGATGGTCTCGTAGGCGTCGGTGATGAGGGCAATGAAGAGCGACAGCACCATGTAGATGAACAGAGAGATGAAGGAGTAGAGGTAGGCCCGGCTGAAGACCCACACCAAAGTGTTTTTGTCCTTAAGCTGGGCGAAGGTGGTGAACATGTCGTCGCCATTCAACAAGGAGAAAAGGCACTCGGCCACACGGCTCAAGCCCTCGAACTAGAAGAGGAGACATTAGACAAACAGCTAACTTAAGGCTGGAACATAAAAGGAGTATTTCTGCAACATAAAACCATTTTATCTGATGTTTCTAATCTCCTATTTTTGCTTGTGAATTACTGGACATGTTCTTTACTTCTTCAGGCCCCCAGAACAGCTTACTGGTGACACTTATCTATCTTGGCCAGGACTGTCTTAAAAGAGATTGTATATCTCATTGAGACTTATTTCCTGTTCAAATAAAGGTTAAGTAAATGAAGAGCTTTTTTGCAGATATGATGTCAAACGGAACTTTTGCATATACTGATGAAGTCATCACTTCATCATTTCGTCCTATTGGACACTTGTGTGAGTTTCATCCTAATTATCATATTAATTGTTCTAATGGCAAAACAAAAAACTAAAGTAAAGTTCAGATTACTAATCATTCATAATTCAGCCTGAGAATGTCCGTCACAAAGTTCAAAAATTTACAGTGCTCATTTTGTCAAATCAACACTCTAAATCAAACAAAAAAACTCTCTGGAACAAGGAAATGTTTGTCATTTTTTGTTTGACAAATAAAAGACTAATCATTGATTAAATGATGATGATAACTTCTGACATAGTACAAAGCCAGAAGGTTTTGGAGCCAGACAAGCGACAGAGCTATAAACTAAAAACTGAGTTGTTTCAGATTGCCAATTAGATTACAAATACCAATAAAGACATGCAAAAGCTCAAGCTACAGATAAAAACAGTATTGTTCCTGTATGTTTTACATTTTACAATCATTTCTTTTTTCTTTAGTAGATTTAACATCATTTCAGGATTTTACCAACACTTTGACAAGTCAAAAATATTTGTTCTCAACCCAATATGGTTAAGAGTAGGAGCTGCAGAAGACGGGCAGAAGCAGACAGGCAGAAGCATGACAGTGGAACGATAAAGAGAGAAAGACAAACAAAGTAACAGATGGCTGAAAAGGAGAGCCTGAGCGCCAGGCACAAACATTATGTGATGGAGTTTCTCCCAAACGTGATAGCATCTTAACACAACATCCCACTGCGACCGTATGGATCGAGGGCACAGCACTTGAAGACGTGTGGGATGGCAGGTCCTCGAACATCCTCTGTTTATTCCTTCAGTAAACACACAGAGGAGACTGAAAGAGCTGACGGCACACTACAGGGGACTCCCCCAACCAGCGTAATGTAAATGCCGTGACCAAATATCAGCCGACCGCAGTGGCGGACACACAGAACTGAAACCTGTTGCACTTCAACTGCAGGTGACTCTCACTGCCGCTGAGGAAAGATGAAATTAAAGTGATTCTGGTGTCATGATATCATCTGTTCTTTTGATCTGAATATGAAATAAGTGGATTTAACAGCCAATTTACAATATTTACAAATGCAAAAGTGTAAACACAGATGCATTATTATTGAATGATTCCGCCCACAGGAGTCAGTCCAGCTGTAGACCATAAGTCATCAGCATTGGACCTGACAAGCGCACTATAAACTTATTTACAGCAGTTACTCCTCTTCAGTTTAAGATTATCAACAGACTTCCATTTGGTCAGCGAGACATCACTCGGCCCGGGTTGACTGATCGCAGCCCATGTCACATCTTGTCCCTCCTACAGCAGGAGCGCTGCCTTGTTTAGACGCCCACTGCATGCTCGGACTTCCGTAAATAATTTATCTAAGCGGGCGAGGACAGCTAAACACACACATTTTTTCCTCTGATGGCACTACTTGTCCCAGGATCTCCATCTGACTACAGTTTTAATCTCTGATGATTCTCTTCTTTCAGAGCACACGAAAACCATGATGCTCTGTTTTTTTTACTTTCTTATTGCTTAACTTAATCAAAATGAAAATGATTGTTTCGTTGTAACTTAAGATGTTTGAGATGCCGATCATGGAATCATAACATCCCAATTTGGACAGTGATTGAATGTAACTGATTACATTTAGTCAAGTAAAAGTGTCCCAGAATTTTACCTGAGTTCAATACTTGAGTATTTCCAATTTCTGCCATTTTATACTTCCACTCTACCACATTCTGACGGCATTTTGTAATTTTTACTCCATATTTATTTGACAACTTTAGTCACTAGTTACTTGCAAGTAGCACATTTTTTTAGATCTCTTTTATGAGTAATCGCATCATTAGAAAAATGCTCGGCTGATGATCAGTCAACCCATACAAATATACAGTAAATACCATGTTCTTTTGATATAGTACAGCAACAGATACAGCAACAGTATCTTTACTTTTACTCATGTATGAATTTTTTTTTTTACTTTTTCCAACAGTAAAGTACCATTTTGGTGGACTTGTGCTTTACAGTACTTTTTCTGCTATGTTATACTCCCACTGTAATTAATTTGAGGTAAATGTTATATTTTTACTTCACTACACTAATTGATAACGTTAGTTATTAGTTACTGCTGCATCAGAGCCAAAGTAGTGCATTTTTTAAATTTATTTTATCAGCATTTGGATAAAAACTAGAAAACTGCTAAATATCAGTATGGGTAACAAATTAATTTGTTTACCTGATAGCTTTACTTTTGTTTAAGTACGGTTTAGATACTTCTTACAGCACTGCAGTTTGTGTCCTGCAGTGAGACCTTTCATCCCATATTTCACTCAGATTAATCTATGTCCTCTCTAGATTCTCTAACTGTGATAAAAAGGGAAACAAATCCTCCTATAAATACTTTAAAATGTGATTGTATCAAGCAGACAGGTCTGTGAATGCTTAGATGTGTGTGTACTGGAACAGATTGTGTCTCAATTTTTCACAGTTTGGCTTTAAGGACAGAAAGATGCTCTCGTTGAAGCCGTAGGTTCAATAGATAGAACATACTGACATCTAGTGGTCGTTTATATTCTAAAAGAAAAACTAAAAGACTGATAACTTCAAGTTGCTCCTGGCGAAGAAGCCAAAGGCCATTTTTGCAGTTCACTGAATTAGCAGGAGATAAATGTTGAGACAGTAATTCAAATGCTAAATAACTGGAGAAAGTCAAGATACATTGCAGTTTTCTCCTACTGTAAGAACACCACATTTCTAAGCTTGTTTTCATTCACAGAATGATGTTTCAGCCCATTTAAAGATGTGCACACAAACACATATTTGGGAGCTCCATTATGAAATCTTATTTTTGAGGCCTCAGCAGTTTGCAGGAATAAATAGGAGCAAAGTCAGTAAAATGTAAAAAAAAAAAAAAAAAAAAAAAAAAAAAAAAAAAGCCTTGATAGTACCTCTCATTCCCTCACACTCATGGCAATAACTGCCCATGCAGTGATGCACACCAGCACTCCACCCAGGCTTCATCCGCTCACCTGCAACCAGTGATAGTTACCTTCTCGTGATATGGCCCCAGTACGATCCACCCACAGAAGGTGTAGCCGAGGTAGATCATGCCGGCACAGCAGCAGAAACGCAGCACTTTGGGGAAGGCTGCTTTCATGGTTAAAATTAACACCTAGACACACAGAAAGGTATGGAGACACGATGTTAAACCACAACTGACACATGAGAGACAAAAAACATCACGTCTATGTTTTGTTGTTACTTTTATTGTTATTTTTGTGCACTTTTTTGGCTAATGAGCTTTACATAGCTAGGAAAAACGCTCACAGACTCACATTGTATTTCTGGAAGTACCCGAGGTACCTGATCACACCGACCCACACCATTAACG
This sequence comes from Spondyliosoma cantharus, assembly GCA_900302685.1. Classification (NCBI taxonomy): domain Eukaryota; kingdom Metazoa; phylum Chordata; class Actinopteri; order Spariformes; family Sparidae; genus Spondyliosoma; species Spondyliosoma cantharus. Next base: position 48,144 of record OMLP01001064.1, on the reverse strand, counting down.
TAGACGTTCCCAGGAAGATACTGCACACATCATAACTTGTCAGACTCTACGGGAGAGAAGAAAAAAAACAAATAAATAGAAAATGAGACAAAGAAAGAAGCTTGATCTCAGTCTTACTTGGCCTGGACTCAGTCTGGGATGAGCAAATATTCAGTGTTGGTAAAAGGTGGCACACCCAAAACTCCACTGCACCAAGAAGCCTAGTTACACAGTCACTTTAATCTCCACAGCTGGCGGTAAACTGTGTCATGATCTGCGTGGATTATTTTAAAGGGCTTAAAGTACAATGTGGATCTGCAACAGAAGAACAGCTTATCAAGTGTGTGACATTTCATTTCAGTACCTAATTGAGGGCAGGTTTTGTACATTTAAATCTTAAAATGTATGCAAGTGTATTATTGAGTGAACCAATATTGTGTGCTGGTGTTCCTAAATTAAATTTGTAAGCCTAATCAAACTAAATAAATAAAGTCTTTTAATTTTCATGACTGAACAAACTGACCTTAAACGACAACCAGTGTACCAACGGTAACTTTTGAGGGATGGAGATATTCCCATTATTTCGAACTAATTGAAAATAAGGGGAAGAATTTGAGTGTGAGGTTTACACTGTGCCCTGGCCAAAGTAATGTAAAAGTAACAAGTAACATAAAAAGTTACTTTCCATAGAGGGTAACTAAGTAAAGTAAGTGATTACTTTTTTAAGAAGTAACGAGCAAACACTACTTTTTAAAAGTAACTTCCCCAACATTGACGACAACAGTTTCATACGGTTTTACTTTGTTTATATGTGGCAGACCCTGCCATCTTTCTAGCGTCAAACAGCGTACTGGGGACCTTATTGTCCTCTGAGAACATGACTTGTTTAATTACATGCAATTCACTAGTCACCAACACTGTGGCTGTGCTCCTTTAAAGTGAGACAGTTTTACGACTCTGGTATTCTGCATGTTCACTGTTAATGTTTACACCTCTGCTTTTCCTGCTATGACAAGTCAAAATGTCAGCCATGAACACTGTCAGGAGTCTTTCACAACACTCACAACAGAAGACCAGCAGTGTCTTCCTCTAAAACAAAAGCCTCAGGCGGGGAGGGTGTGTAAGGGGAAACGTTGAGGTAAACACCTAACATGGTGGCTATATAAAAAGGACAGAGAGTCGGGTTAAAATAAACAGATCTTTACAGTGTCTACACTGAAGTCTCCACACTCCAAAGTCCACTGAGACACTCCCAGGTAATAGGTTGTAAAATCCAAAAGGTGATCCACAGCCACCTCCTCACCTCCTCTAAAAATAAAAAGTAGTAAGTGAGTCATTTTACCTTTGCTTGTATTTCCATCTTCAGTATGGATCCAACTATTGCCAACAGGTCGCTCACAATGACCAGCACGTACCAGCCATTCAGGAACTCACCCTGGTCATCCTCACACACTTTACGATTGTAGTTCTCATGCAGGAATCTGGAGAATCTCTGAAAATACACCAACGAAAATTCAGTTTCTTACCAAACAAAGTACGATGTAATCACTAAATGGTAATTCTGAATCGACAACATTACCAGAACAGTAACAAGTCCTGCAGATTGATATGGATGAGACTTTAAGAGAACGCCATAATGAATTCATCTGAATGTTTTGTGCTTATTGTGACATTTGCCTTGAGAACATATCTGTCTTCATCACTTTTCTTTTCTTAACAACCAGAAACTAAATAAAAGACAAACAGACTAGAAAGAGGAAAGACTGACCAGGAAGAAAAAGAAAAAAAAACACTCCCTGTATGATATTATACAGTGCGAGCAAAGACTGAACAGCTGACCTGGAGCAACCTGACAGCCAGCACGATGGAGCGGGTGCACAGCACAGCCGACGTGAGGCAGACGAGAATGACGAAGCCGTCAAACACCAGCAGATAGTGCGTGTTCTTCTGAGCTGGAACAGTAACAAGTGTGTTGAGTGTGAGGGTTTATCTCTCACACAACCTCGCTCACACTCATTACTGATAAGCTTACAGGAAAACGCCTCATTAACAGTAAACAATTAAATTGTACACTGGGTCCAAGTCTGTACTTTCACTCAAGTATGTATTACACTGTGTAATCTACTAAGTTACTTTTAAATAATAATAACTGATCACCAAGTACAATTTGAATTCATATCTAAACCTTTCATCTGCATGTTTGTAGCCAAGACAGTTATCTGATCACAGACGGTCCTATGAAAACCCTGACATACATTAAAACGTTTGGACTATATTTTATCTCACATTATTTCAACTACAAATCTTTTAATGCAGTTGTGTTTTTTTCAGTGCGCATCCTTTTATATTCAATTTTTCAAAAAGCCTACACTTTGTCTTGTAAAGCACTCTGAACTGCATCTGATTCATTTCATATTTGTTTACTTCTCAAGTTTTATTGATTGAAAATAATGTGTAAATATTACAAAAATGCTCTTGTGTGCTAACCTCTCTGCACAAAAATCTACAAACAGCTCTTCATCTCATTATCTGTCCTGTTTAAACTAGGTATGGATCCGTCTTGTTTTTATTCATCTCTTCCTTTTAGTTTAGAAAACTACAATTTACCCGTCCCAGATATCTTCCAGTCTTGACACGCAGAGCTCTCAGAATCGATGTCCAGGAATATTTTCACCTTTCCGCTGTGACACTGGTTGTCAAATGTTATCTAGAAGCAAGACGAACAAAAAGAAGCTTAGTTAAAATGATTAGAAAATGTGTTGTCTTATTATTACTCACCAATGAAAATTATCAACGTCTTCAACTGGATTTCACCTGCATACTTGCGCTTAATTTCATGATGACAGAAAATATGGCTGAACCATACCGTAATGTAGAAAGAGTAGCAGTCCGGTAACTCCCGTGAACGAACTGTCTGTAGGTTGATTCCTTTCAGCTGGAAGGTTATTTTGATGTCAACTAGCCTGAAAAAGGAAAAAAGAGGATTTTAATATACATTAAAGAATAAGAATAAAATATGAGTAAATGTTGCGTGTTAGCGTCAGCCGTATTGATGGATGATGTTTACCTGTAAAAGTCCAGATTAAAAAAGGATGAATTCTGGGTTTTCCACAGGTTTGCAGTCATTGGATCATGTGACATGCACACTGAGAGAGGGGAGATGAACAGAGGAAACGCTTCCATATGTGATGAGTCATCGGAATAATAATCTGGACTTCTGCTTAACACTAAAATACATGCGCAAGCATTTCCACAGCCATGCATTGAGAAATAGAATAACTGACACACACGCACGCACGCATGCACGCAAAGAAAAAGACAACATTTTATCGTTTCCCCTCACCTTCCTCCAGCTGAGCATCTATGTCATAAGCCTCATCCGACGGCTCCACGCTGCCCCTCTTGTAGAACTCTTTACAGATGACGAGAGGAAGCAGCTGGCCATTTTCATCCTCAGCGTAGTTGATGGGACCGACAGAGAGCCGGCCTAACTGGCTGTACTGTAAACATCAGAAGCCTCCTGTAAAACACACTGACCCGGGGTGATATACAGAACGTTGAAGAGTGTATGCAATTTTTCGTATTACATACACAAGAAGAAAGTCAGGCGAGAGTAACTGAAGAAAATGTATCATGACGTTTAACGTAATAACCACATAAAGACTAGCATCCCAGTTTTGATCACATTTGGGATATGTTGTATTTAATACCCCTGTTTACTTGATGAAAATGATCATCGTGTTCATGTTTCCTGAGCAGCTATGTCTTGATTAGGGCCGTAACTCACGGTTATTTTCACTGTCCGTTATTCGGTAGATTATTTTCTCAATCGATCAATGAGTAGAAAATTATAGAAAATGATGAAAAACATCTTGAATGTGTCTACAATCCAAAGATATTCAATTTTACTGTCACAGAGGAGCAAGGGAACCAGAAAATATTCATATTAAAGAAGATGAAATCAGAAAATGTTAATATCTTTTCTTAAAAAAAAAATCACTGAATCTGAAATCTGTCCATAACCAGGATAAAAGTGTGCATGTAGAAGCATTCCATGAACTAAAAGTAAATATAAATATTAACTTGTCAGCTAAAGCATCATATAACACAGACTTAAACAATTCTACAAGCTGTATTTAGCAAGAGACTGTTGTTAAAAGTAATCCAATCCAAATGATACTGTATAATGTCATATATTATGGATGGACAGTCTTCAATGCTCACAGGTTGTCAAAATGCAAATACCTCCCATCATCGTAACGCTACATCATTACCATCGGCCTTCATTTTCTGACAGTCTGGTTAAAAGCAGGAGTTCAGTGTCCGTAAGATGAGGGAGTTTGAACTTGCCTGATCCAGGACATAGAACAGACTCTCCTTGACGTCCTGCTGCGTGTAGACAGCAATACTGTAGTCGTCCTCGTCCACACCACTGTAGTCCTTCAGGAAGAGGTTTTTGAGGGCCATCGTATTCTCCTCCTTATAGGACACCACCAGCTGGTTGTTGAGGCCGAAGAGGATGAGCTACAGAGGAAACAAAAAGGGAAAATTGGAATTTATGCATGTTAGATCCTTGCGGTAATTCCTGTTTAGTATTCAGAAAGTTCCAAAAAGTGTAAAGGTAAGAGCATCTTTTGGAATTTTACTTTGAAGTTTTTTAAAAAGTCATTTTTTAACCAGTGTAATTACTCAAGCACTTGACTTAGGTATACATTTCAGGTTCCAGTTCTTTCCATTTTATACAAACTTCCCAATTCTTCTGTTTACATTTGTTTTTAACATCCGTTCTGAGTGATCTAATCACATGTGGACAGCTCAAGGTACAGGTGTGAACACAGGTGTGTAAAAGTGTCAGTTTGTCCGATTCTGTGTTTAAGTGCATCTTACCTGCCAACATTTAGCAGCTGTCTGAACACACCATTTCAACTGATTTCATCATTTACACAACATTTACAAAAGAAAACAACTTTTCATTGTTGGTAAACTGTCAAATTTTACAAATACAGTGAACAGTAACCAATACAGGCAACTTCTTTGTCGCCCGAGGAGAAAGGCCCCAGACTCCCTTTAAAAAACACTCAAGTTTGAGTGTTGTTGCATTAGGAGAAACTTTGTGAAAAGCCATCTACCACACTCTCAACTACTCAGGCCTTCTTGTTAATTTGGCAAACATTATATATAAAGATATTTCTTTCTTTGTGTAAAAACATCTGTTTGATGTGTTTGTCAATTTGCATTTAGAGTAGGGAAGTGTGATCGAATCACACGCGATCACTCAAAACGCAAGTTAATGCCAGGTGTGAACTGACAGGCACTAAACTGTCCACCTGTGATCGGATCAAACATGTCAAATTTTACAAACACAGTTCACAGTAACAAACACAGGCATTGACGACTGTGGATAAAGCCTCCAGACTCCCTTAGAAAAACGCTAAATTTTCAATGCTGTTACGTTAAATTATAAAGACAAAGTAAAGGATCATAATACTTTGTACACCTCTGGTTTCAACTTATGTAACGTTGGCCACCAGAGCTGAAATCATAACAGATTGCATTATCTATCATTTCGATTTACAACACTGATATGAACCCTGTCCTCTCAGCATTTTAAAGATCACTTACGACGACGGACTTCATGTACTAGTTGAGTGCTCTTATGTGTACTTTTGATTTTTGAAGTCTAGAGAAATGACTACATACTTCTTTTTCTTCAGAACAACAGCAGCCAGAGGAGCAGTGTTCAGATACATGGGTGGAGTTCACTGATTTCATCATCTCCCATTTGACAAAAACAAACCATCTCAGATGTTATGTAGGACCCCTCCCCATGTGAAACTCCAGACAAAACATCACTAAATCATTTTACTGATTCCTGGAAAACATGTTGTCATGGGAACATACTTGTGTAGTGATCATGATGATTTTGAGAATCTGCACGCCAAGTTTCCAGGGAAGGTGTCGCCTGGCCCGGTACTTCTCACACGGGCTCATGAAGTAAAACTTTAGGTCGTCTCTCAGGTTCTCCTCTTTGATAACATCTTGAGTTGTGACAGAGCTGAAACAACACAACACAGCAAAATGAAAAAAGCTGTTTTAACAGTCATTTTCCACTCATCTTTGACTAAGAGACAAATAAAGCCCTCAAACACAGAAGTGAAAGCAGTCATTTCTTGATAATTTTTCTTCTGCTTGAGCAATAGTTTAGTAGCAGTTTTTTTTTTTTTTTAAACAGGAAGGACTCCATGTACTGAGTACACTGCCTGCATTCATGGTGCTACCTGGGTTCAAGTCCAAGGTTAGCTCAGTGAATGCACTTTCAATATTTTCCCAACAGCCTGCCCACAGCCTCTACTTTCCACAACGTTGGGACTTGATCTGTAGTTAAATGGCACACTTCACAGTTATGTGCAGCTGTACGTGTTGAGGTACCTGCCTGCTCCTGTCAGATATGTAGAAGAGGTGCTGATGTTTTAGTGCAAGACACTAACATGCAAGTCGTGTGAATAAGCTGGTTTCACTTCAGCCCACACACTATATCGTATGTTCTTTGTAACTACTGAACACTTCAGCAACGGTTACGTTTTTAAACTTCAGCCATTCAAAAAAAACAACAACAAAAAAAACTCACCTAATGGAGTTGCTCCTGTCCAGATATCGACCCAATAATTCCATGATTGATTGGTTGATTGAACACGTGGACACGCCAGATGATCGCGCGTGCGGGCTGTCAAGAGGCTGACAGACTGACAGACAAAGAGACAGAAAGTTAGCAGCAGATAGAAGTCCTCTCAGCTGGGCTCTTTTGTGACAGCACGCAGCTTCCCAGTCAGCCAATCAGGAAATGAGTATCAGGCGGCGCAGAGGTTTCCAATCTACGGCTCGGGGGACACCCGGCGGTCGCCACGAGGTACAAGGTATTAAAAATGAAAGAAAAAAATAATATTTAGGAAAAGGAAAGGAATCTGCTGCTTTCTCTCTGCTGTACTGCACATGGAGGGTTTTAAATGAATATGTAAATAATTATAAACATAGATAAGTAAGTGTATAATTAAATGCCTAAATAAATGAATAAATACATAATTATACAACAACATGCTCAAATAGCATGCTTAAACTGGCAGTCTCGAAGATTTACGGAATTGCAGATGTAATTTTTAGCCCTCACTGCTTCGCAGAGATCCAGTGTGTGATCTCACTCAGTTGTCAGCTGGCAGCTTTGACAGGCCTCCATAACAACGCCACATGAAAGCGATTTTCAACTTTGTTTTTTTAAGCCTCATCGTTTGCCGTTATCGGTCTTTCGGTTGTTTGTTAGCAAAACCACCCGCGCTCTCTGGACGATCAACCACTGCTGGGTGATTGCGCCGCTAACTGCACACTGCTTGTGGTATTTTCCCGGGAAAGTTGCCACTGACACCCTTACATTACATTTTATTTATTTACATGAAAATCTTTGAGATTAATAAATTCATTAATTAATAATTATACAACTAAATAATTAATGATTATATCATTTTATGATTAAATGCTTAAAGAAGAACTTATTTACTGAGGGGTTTATGTGCCAACCCTTTTTTACTAACTGAAAAAGATTAAGGAAGGAGGAGGATTGAGGAAGGAAGAAAAACATTTCTTTCCACCTGCTCATAAGTCATAAAAGCATAGGAGGCAGTTTAGATAAGACTTAGAAAATGGATGAGTGTTTTTCTCTCTTGCCCCTCATGGCTTCCGTAATTTAGGACGCACACTCTCATTACCTAAGTAGTATTGTTCTAATAGTCTCAGAAATACTGGGATCAGCCTGTGATATGTCCACCAAGAGATTGTTTTTAATTGTGGAATGTAAACTCCCCCATGTTAGCTAACTCCCACACACACAAAATACCAAAGGAAATGACCTCAGTGTCTTCAGTGGTAGCTGCAGCCATGTGTGCAACATGAAGTGCTCTGTTTGTAACACCACTAAATCAGTCCAAACCCCCTCCTCAGATGGAGTTTAAAAAATAAGCTAAAAGAATGTAAGGATCGTTTTACGGACCAAGATCAACCGATTGCACTTAATGATAAAACTTTTCCGTTAACCAACCACCAAGAAGGATAAAAAAAAAAAAAAGATTCAGCAATAAAACAAGAGATAATTTTAGAACGAACAACCTCAAACCTGCAAATCATTCACTTCTGTCATTAATAATACAGGTTATGGCTTTCATTCAATCTCCTTATCCTTTTCTCAAACAGTTTCTCATCCCAGTTACAGACAACACTTCCTGAAAACTCTGTTGGTTATATAAATACATCTTGCCCTAGTGTGCATGCACGTGGCTGTGAAATGTAATGCCAAAACATTGAAAGTCATCACTGAGAGTCTTGCGGGACACTTTATACAGTTATAATTCTGGAGTATGATACATGGATATCTTTCGGGTTGTGGCTGTTAAAACATGCAGTCTTATTAGTCATCAAAACATCTTTTAAATCGTGTTGTCTGTCGTCCTCCAGGGGTTCAGAGGTGTGTGCTGAAAGAAGAGCGCTGCAAAGATAATCTAAATGCAGGGCATTCACGACATGTATCCCAGAGCAAAGGAAGAAACAACAAATTCATTATAACAAAATTTTATTTCCCATTGAGAATTACACAGAATTAAAGTGACAAAACAATCATTTGCTCCCAGAGCCCACTTCATGTTTTATTCCCGGCACACCTCTAAGAACTTTTGCAATAAAACTGTATAAAAGTGTGATAAAAAAAAATGTGATGAACACATATTTTACCATTTAGAGGCAGCAAAAATAAGATTTACAGAAGAATACAGCCATCTGCAAACCAGTTAGTATTTTTCTTCATGCTGCTTCAGCACATGATCATGGTGTTCAGGAGAAAGTCTACAGTAGGTGGACCAACAAACATCAAAAGTCAATGCTGTTGTACAGATGTGCGCTGAAAATGTAAGTAAAACGGACTGAAGGAACCTTGAAAAGAAGTGGTGAGGTATTTTTGGTTGGATAGGTTGCTTATGTCAATTTTATGAAGTTGATATAGCAAATACTTCTAACAAACAGTTTCCTATTTACACATCCAGCAGGCAAGAAGCAACATTATATTCATCTGAAGTCATGTTTCTGTCCACCAGATGAAGAAAAACTCCAATGGAAGTCCATTATTTTCACATGTCAGCAATTTTGTGATAGAATCTTCTTACTTCACTTTTTTACAGATTCAGAACTTCAAATCAATGGTAATCAATGTAATGTAAAGGTTGGTTTATGAATTTAATGAAATTCACTGATTACTCCCTCTTTCCACCGTGCCAAAACGCTGTCAGCAATCCCGTCAAGCTTTGTACACAAGATTTTCTCCTTCCAAAAAACAAAGAAAAGAAGTGGAATACAACCAGGCCTCTACATACAAACCACTAACGGCTACAAAAAAAATGTATTGCAAAAATAATGAAGAAAATATTTATCTATCCCTTATAAATTACAAAATCCAAATGTATACTTCATTTAAAATGTTGAAAAATGAAACCAGCCATTATGTGGTCATTATGATAAAACCTCAGAGTAAATAGAGTAAAACTAGGCAAACCTAGTTTATAAGGCCATGATTATTGCCCATGGTTAGGACACATCAGATCAGGTAAACAATGCCGTTTTTAAAATATAAGTTTCCAGTTTCACTGAAACCTGTTTCAGCCTGGCCGCTGTGCAGCTGACTGAGCTGAAAATCAGCATGAAAACAAAACAGTAGCGGTTCACCACACAGCAGCAAGATAACGTTAGCTGGAAACACTTTTAACTACTTGATCATCAACTGTCTTAAGCATTATTGTCTCCATAGTCCAACAAAAAGCAAGATGAGGCTTTTCTTCCTGCTTTGACAGATGTAGAAGTCGTCTATTCCACCGAAACTGAAGATGATTCCTGAATGGGAACTCCGATAGTTTCCACCTCTGTCCTGTCTTCTGCTGAGGCTGGCAGGTCCTGCAGTGAGGTGGTGTACATCAGATACATAGAACGCAAACAAACTTATATGCTATTTATTTGCATGTTAATACTATAAGCTAATAATACATTCATAAACCAAAGTATAGCATATTTAGATTTAGGGATATTTCCATCAATAAAACATTACTAACTACATCATCTGAATAACTGACATAATAAAATGGATTTAGAAATTAAGATAATGTCTGTGTTATATCCCAAAAGCATGACTTTAAATCCCTGACGCATTACATTATAAAAAGAGAGAGCTGCTACAAACCTTCAAATGGCAATAAAAATATGCGACCACTCATATGCTGTGGAATTAAACTTCCGTATTCTTGTGACACAACTTGATTTTAAGGTAAATCTAAATATCAACTGTTACATTAATAACCATGAACAGACAATTATTTTATGGTTAGAGACTAGATAAACATGGTAGCTATAACGTATATTAAATCAAAGATCAATATCATCATTAAGTTAATTAGTGTTATTCATATTAAGGGCTAAAACTAAAAACATTTCTCATCATTGATTTATTTGCTGATTACTTCCACAATGAATCAATTCATTGTTTAGTCTACAAATGTAAAAAAAAAAGTCAAATCTGCTCATCACAATTTCCTAAAGTGACATCTTCAAATTGCTTCTTTTGTCCAACCAACCAGTTCAAATCCAAAAGACTTTTCATTTACTATCATAAATGACAAAGAAATGCAGAAAATACATACAATTTGGGCATTTTTGGTTGGAAAAACTTGAAAGATTATTCAAATATCCAAATAGTTAGCAACTAATTTTGTCTCACAACTATTGATCGGCTGATTGTCGGAGCTCTATTCATATATTTGCATGCATATATGACATACAAAGCTACAAAATGTATCTAACTGGTTAAGTGGCTTTACACGCTCACAAGCATGGAAAAACACAGGACAAATCAAACTAATTGTTTAATACTTATTTACCAATTTATGTGAATATCCATCATCCCATTATTGCTTGTGGTAAGCTGAAGCATTAAAACATAACAAACAGGGTACTTTAAAGGGTTGATCACAGTTAAGAAGCACTGTTTTAAGTATTAAGTAGATTTAGTGTTCATGCTTTTTAAAAAGAACTCACCTGAACGTCGGTCTTTGAAGGCTGCCTTTCTGCTGGCTGAGATTGGGGTTCTGCACAGTCTCTGCTGAGTTCATCTTTAGAAAGGGTTTCCTTTTCTTTCGGAAGTTGAGTCTCTGATTGAGATGAATCCGATTCAGTGGGTTTAGTCTGTGAGTGGTCTGTGTTAGCATCAACACTGCTAGCACTTGCTTCTGCTGACTCTGGAGAGAGATTCTGCTCCGCCTCGAACTGCTGAGCATCTGTCTCGTCCCCACTGTAAGGAGCCTCCGCAGTGTGCAGTGTCTCTACAACCACCGTGGCTGGCTGCTCCCTGGGTCTGTTGGGCCGCCTCTGACGAACCCGGTTCCTGTTTAATCGGTCACCAATGACTCTGGGCCTCGGCAACTGCTGTGCATCCCCTGCTTCTAGGTGATTACAGTCCTCGATCGCCTGATGGTTTGGTTGCTGCAGCTGTGGAGGAGGTGGATCCCTTTGAGGGCGGCGGAAAGGAGCCATGATGCCATGTTGGAAGGCTGCCTGCACACCTCCGTACATGAATACCTGTAGAGGAGTCAAATAAATATATATGTATCGAGAAACTCTGTTTGATTTATTAATTTGCATGTGTGGATTTTTTATTATGGCTCCTTACCACAAGCATGAGCATTATTGTGAGGAAAACTGGGATCTGCCAGGTAACTGGTAGATCTTTGAGGAGGGCTCGAAGAAAATCACTGATTCCCTCGCCAATGTGCTTCAGCGGCTCTGTGAGGAAGGTTACGATGGTAACCGAGAGAGCCTAAACAGAGAAGGTTGACGAAAATTGTAACTTTGTTTGTGCCAAGTCCAATCCCATAGACATTCAAAACTAAGGCCACTTTCAACACGGGATGAGTGTTGATGTTGAGCAGGAACAATTCATCATGAAAGAGTTGAATGCTTAATTCTATATCCTCAACTCAAAAAACCAAAGCAGTACAGTCGTAGTCTTAGTCCTAGTTTTAACCTACCTTTGTTGGAGGTACCAACAGGATTGGGTTGACAAAGATGGCTTCATAGTATTTCTTACAGGGATCATCTCGAAGAGTAACGGTGCTTCTAAAAAACTCTGTGAGAAAAGAACCAAGCACTTTAGATGTAGCCAAGAAAGCAACTAAATAGAGTTTGTATAAAGACTTGCTTCAAAGCTTTGGTATCACTGCAGAGAGTGCAACCTCTCAAAATCTTCAAGAAGAAAAAATAATGTATTTGAAAAGTTTTGGCAATCTTTTAGTCCATTTAACTTCAACATGGTGCTAGTACCAATTAGGGGTGGGAAAAATAATCGATTCTTAGATGCATCTCGATTCGGACGTGGATGATTCTGAATCGATTCACAAATGTCAAAAAAACAATTTTCTACATGTTAATTGACAACGTAATGTTGATGGAACGCAAGGGGCGGAACTCGGAAGTGCAGCGCCTGGACAGTCGATGGCGTGCACACAACAAACCATCACTGTTCGACGAGCGCTACAGAGCACACAGTGACAGTGTAGGTGACTGTCCGAAAAAACGCAACTGTCAATAAATTGTCCAAAAGTGCATTGGGCTTATATCTTTGTTGTGAATGTCTGTACTCACAAACAACTCATGGGTGGAAAAGTCTGGGGTATTTGTTCACGCCGAGCGGCTCGAGAGCAGCGTGGAGACCGCTGTTAGCTGTTAGCAGTTAGCAGTTAGCTGAGTGCGCAGCGTCAAGGTTAACTTGTGACACTTATTAGCATCGAGTATTTCTTTCATTCCGCACTGCGTTCAAATGGTTACTTAAAGCCATCGCTCCCAGCCGCATACATCGTTATTAAGCTGAAGCCAAGTCGATATGAGAGCTGTTCACTGTCATACAGCCTGCTCGTCAAACAGTCTACAGAGTATGTTGACATCCAGCCCGAAATCAGCGTGAGGTCCGTCAGCTGTGGCAAAGTGTGAGACGTCCAGATCAACCTGTGATACAAACACCTGTATCGACCGTCTGCAGCTGCAGCTGTATTAATGTACTACATGTATGCTGCTACAGGCACACTTTTCTTTTCCTGTTGGTTCTTTGCAAAGCTGGATGTTTTAACCCTAACCCTAGCAAATGTAACCTTCCAGTAGACTTGCCACATTTCTTTCATTTGTTTTATTAATTAAATATATTGCTTTGAAAATACTTTGCTTTGAAAGTACCAAGTAGTCACACAGTGAAAAAAGTAGGAAGTGACTAGCAAACTCAGATTTAATTATTATTATTTTTTTTTAAATCATGCATGGAAATGTACACAAAAAAATTGCTGCATCGAGATTAATCGAGAATTGGTTTAGAATCGAATCGTTGACCTCTGAATCGGAATCGAATCGTGATGTGCCAAGAGATTCCCACCCATAGTACCAATAATGTAACTGTATTATACAATGAGTTTAACGATAAAAACAATCATCATATTCTAATCATCATTGTTGCGGAGTCTAATCGTTCTGAGTTTGTCTGGAAGGCTGAACCAAGTCTTGAAATACCCGCAAGTTGCTATAATCAATATTTTTATAATAAGGAGGATGAAAAGGGTCTCTTGCAGTGACAAATCTATAGAGAATTATCATCTGAATCTTAACAAGTTAAAGCAGCAGGCAGCTTAAAAAATCTGTTCACTACCTCCTCAGCACCAAAGAGCAGATGGACAAAGTTAGCTACTGGCTGGTTAACACAGTAGAGCATTTAACAGCCATAGCCAGATACTTTACTCAGACCAACAAGAGCTTATAGAGAGCTATTAGACTTAAACAACTTAAAATATATAATCATCTTACTTAATAACTGCTTGTTGTGTAAATAAGCAACTGTTTGCTGACAACCTCACCGTATCAACTTAAAAGGTGTAGATATGTAGGTTTTGTGTTTCCAACTAGCTTCCACTGTCCCCGAGTGGCAAAAAAATGTGTTATTACAGGTTCAAGTACTCTGTTGTGGGTTCAGAAAAGTCTCCTGCTTCTCAAGTGTATGAATTTGATGATATGTTTTATACATTCAAATTGGCTCACCCTTAAAGCTATCAGTCCAATCAAATTTTTTCAGTCCACTGCATTTTTCACCAATGCCATCCATCTGCGCCATTTTGTTTTGGTGTTCGGCAAAGGCAGTCTAAAAATAAAAAAAGGAATAGTATTACAAACTTATCTAAGACAAAAAAAAACTGAACAGCAAAACAGTGGCCCTGCTTTTCTTTACCTTGTACAGGTAGAACCAGTTCCAGATAATACTGACGAAGAAGCACGCACCAAACAGTCTGCCAAACTGCAAGAACCAGGACGCCTTTGACCACAGCTCAGTGCATATGATGGCCACTATGATCAGAACACACAGCCCAACCTGGAACACAGACAGAGAGAACAGAGTACAATTTAAAATAAAAAATAAAAAAATAGTTTTAAGTGATTTTTTAAGTAATTTTAGGCACATGACTGAGGTATCTTAAAGTGTGCAATTTCAGCTTACTTTCAACACGACATCAAGCTCCACGCCAAAGGTGTCTTCAAAACGCCACTTCCATGCCTCATAATTATGTGGTCTGAGATCCATCAGTATGTGACTGATGGCATTGTCCACAGCTCCTGTTCTACAGTTCTCTTCACCCTCCAGAATCATCTCAATCTCAGACATGGATTGTCTGGACAGCTTGATTTTGGCATCATAGAGGACGTCTGTGGAGTCAGTGGGCTGGGGAGAAATGGGGATATGTTTAAATGGTAATACCCTGTTTTTCTACTAAGTGCACCTGAGAACTGGATTGATACTGAACCAGAACTCTGTTTGAATAAGTTTAAACAGAGCTTGAAAACTTCAGCGAATTTAAACCCCATGATGATTGCATGGGAGGTTTGGTATAATGCCTCTAGGATTAGAAAATCAAAGCCACATAACACATGTGAAATGACCACATACCACACCAACTCTTTGTATTTCCTTCAGGAGTCTGCTCAGGAATCGCCTGAACACTGGAGTGCATGTAGGTTGCTGTGAAGCGAGCTTGATTTTCTTCTCGTATTCTTCAATCTGAATGAAAGAACAGCACAATACTTGTATATAGGTTTTCTCATTGCATGTATTTATTTTGAGGTGTCTTACAGTTCCTGATCAAGTTGGGCTCCAGACCAAAGGAGACTGGGATGGAGATATGAGCATATAGTGACCGGTAGCATTTTGTTTCTCTTAGTCTTTTCGAGTGTAGCCAGCTGTTGTTATTTGATGCTTCTCTGATGTTTTAACAGAAAAATGTCCTAAATAAAGTGGTAAATGTCTGCAGTAAAACGACTAACACAGAATGACAGTCAATTCAGTGTGACAGCTCCCCAAAAAACTGTGGTATAGCTCTACATACATTGCATTCCTGTGATTGCTCTCCACAGAAAGACTTAAAATAAAGGGTTCATAAACCCATTGACTGCTGACCTGCTTCTGTAGAGACTTCACCTTCTGGTCACACAGTGTCTGCTGGCTGGGGTCCTCAGTATACTCTCTTCTTTTGGTTGGCACATTGTTATAGTTTGTTGGCTGCAAGGAAAACACACACACACACACACACACACACACATATTAACTGTCACAACAGAAACAGCAACATGGCCTCAGGGAAGTCAAGGCGATAGCAATTTTAGCAAAAACAAAACAAAAAAAGACATTGAACATCACTCAACCTCTGCAGGTTTCCTCATCGTTTTGGTGCTTTGGTCGTAGTTGAGCATATCATAAGGGTCTATCCAGTCGTCTTCTACCTGCTGCCCCATGGCTGCCACTGACAGGCTGCATACCAGGACAATGAGGAGCATCCTGGCACAGAGAGGAGGGTACTCCATCGTCCAGTGTGCAAGCTAGCTGTAGCTAGCAGGAGCGGTAGATTCAGGAACACGAAAGTGAAAGCAGGATCAGGTTAGAGTTTCAGCTAAGTTGAGCAAGTTAGCTAAATAATGTTAAACAAACAGTTAATGGTAGCTTCTATGATCCTCTCAGACACACTGACTCAGAACCAGCCCTGTAGATATCTCAATACGGTAATGCTACAACAAATACGCCGATTAAATCAAACATTATACTTAAAATACCAGGGATAGCTCTGCATTACATCAAGCTAGCACAAAACCGAGCCATTTTCGACACAACACCTCGACGCAACCATATTACGTACGTCGCAAAGGCTCACGGGAAATTGAGTTTTTAGAGAAAGTTCTCAACGCCGAGTCGCAAAAGTCTCAAATTCAGTTTGGATTTAACTTTTACCTACTCTAAGAATGATTTATTGTGGAAGAGCGACTATTTCTTATCTTTTTAAGAACAAACACAGGTGCAAAGGAGAACAATTGATCAAATAAAAAATAAATATGAAAATAAAATAGTGAATCAGTTAAAGTACAGAAGTACTAAATGTAATTGAAATTATTTACAGTGAATATGTTACCAACGTAATAAATAAGTATGTAAATGGTAAAAAAAAAAAAATTCTGCCATTCTGTTCTTTTTTCTGTTTTTATTTTACTATTTTAGCTGATTCATTACAGTGTTACTAGCATTTTAATGTTGAATCAGGCCAATCTGATCTTTACAATCATCATGTGTTTTGTGGGCTATGTAGATTTTTTAAAGGTGCATTATGTAATTTTGGAATAGAAATTAAATTTCAGACATTTTTCTTGCAATTATCCCTCAAACTTGTTTGTCAAAAGCAGCAGAGGCATGTTTGTTTTTTTGTTTTTTTACAGTTAAACTATAAACAATCATCTGAGATGATATCACTGCACTGAAAAAGTCAACTTAATTAATAAATAGGAATAACCCCAAGAGTCTTTTTTCTCTGTAATACTAATATATCTGTGATGGCTAATATCAGCCGACAATATCTGACAATTGCTATATTACTTGGGCTCTACTCAGAAAGGTAATACTATACAATAATACTAATACAATATTAATAAAAAATACTAACTCAGTATTTATTTTAAATATTTCCTTGACTGAATAAACATGTCGTCCTCACGGGAAAATATGGTCCCCAGAATGCTGTTTGAACCAGAAAGGTGGCCGCTTATAATGATCCTGCATATATTAACCAAGTAAACACAATCAATGACATTTTTTCGCTCCTGATGAATTCTTCTCCAAATCTACATTGTACACATTCAAGAGTAACAAATAGCATAATAAACAAATAAAGTACCAAGTATAATGCCACCACTGGTATTAAGTTTGTAAAGTAAACTGATGGTACAAAATGACTGACTACAGTACTTCATCATAAGCAACTATGGCCCTCATACCGGTATGAAGCTACACAATTGAAATAGTCTTTAGACCCAATCCAATCCAATGAATTAGTCTTACAAATTATTTTGCAACTTGACAAGATGAACATACAATCTGCATCTGGACACCGAACGCAGTTCGTTCGTAGACCTAATCAAACCAGGGAGCTCTCTGGTGCAACAGTTCCATACAGTAGCTACTATATTACACACATTAAGTGACTTCAGTGATGTAATTTGACTCATACTGACCATCTACTACCAGCACAGACCATAATAAAAAGTCAAAATCATCTGTCAGGAAATGCAGCATCTGAAAAACTAACCGACATTTCTTTAAATCAACAGAAAAACAGAATAAATGATTCAACAACTTATTTAAACAAAACCTTTATTGTAAAGATGTGTATATAATATTTACAATATTAATACCAACAATTCCGAAGAACACATTTGTTGTTATGTTTAACTTGATTTACTGTGATTTACAGTTCAGTGAAGCCGCTCTATTCATGGATCTTCACGACAAATAATCTACATCTTCAGAAAGACGTGCACAGAACACCAGCATATAAATACCCCTATATTTCAAGTGTCCAGGAGCTGAAGAGACCTCAGCAAAGGTTGCTAAAAAGAGGGCTTCTCTCTCATCGGCTTCTCTGTACATTATTAAGAAGTCCAAATTGTGGCAGGAATCTGAGCTCACAAAGCTCCATAACTGGAACATAAGACCAGGCACTGTTTTATAGTTAGAAAGGCAAGCTAGTTCAAATTTGTCTTCATTTCCGTCCTTTACCACTCTTCATCCCTCCTTTGCCACCCTTTGACTTTCCTCCCTTTCCTTTGCCACCCTTTCCTTTAGTGCGTTGTTCTTTCCTCTGCATTCCCCGCATGTCTTTCTTCATGCGACTGTCCACCACTTTGAAGGCTCCCTTGACGCCGGCGGGACGTCTCACCTTCTTGCCGGCTCCCTTTTTGCTAACAACATATGTTACTTCTCTCTTCTCCTTCCCAATGCCAGCTTTCTTGTAGATACTGACAAGATGGAGGGAAAAAAAACACGAGATGAAATGATTGAAATTAAAAAAATTAGCCAGTATGATGCAATGGTTGGTTTTAATAGAGTCATAATCTGATGTGGGGTGTGATGTCATACCTCTTCAACTGAGACATCTTCTCTTTCTCAGAGATGTCCACTGTATTAACAACAGCTTCTGCTTTCTTCTTAGCCTGCTCCATTTTCTTCAACATCTGGAGAAGTCACAGATAAACAGATTAACTTCTACAGAAATTAAACGGATGCAATGATTTCAATCTGGTCTCAAACATTCTTCCATCAACTTTTGCACCAGTGCAACTCCGTCCTGATCTTACCCTCCTCTTCTTCCTGGCCTTGGCCTCAGCGACTCGTTTGATGGGCCGGGAGTCGATCTCCTTCCATTTTTGTTTGTACTCCTCCACCATCTCCTTGGTGACCGGCACCGGCTTCTTCCTGTGTTTCCGCTCGTCGTCCAGGAACCACTCCGGTACTTCCCATGCCTCCTCCGAGCTAGCAAACCTGCAGAGGCATACAATCTGATTGCTGAACAGGTACATAATTCATTTTTGCTTCATAAAAAATTTAATCCAGTACTTTTACTAACTAATGTGGGGTTTACAAAACGAATTCTGTTCCTGACAGAGATCACATTGACCACATAATTTGTCATTGACAGTCTGATGTTTTGAAGTTTAGAACACTGAGGGCGATCTAGTGTAACCTAAACTAATTCACACAGAACACTGTAAAAAAAGAAAAAACACATGTACCACTGGATTTGTGAAACTTTTAAACAACTTAGAAATTGGGACACACAGACAAACACACACCTGTGGAAGGAGCCGTCCATCAGGTCCCTGGCTCTCTTCTTAGACGTGGCGATCTCACAGCCCAGGGCGAGGCCTTCTGCATCCAGGATCCTGGCTTTCTTACCTGAGGAGCAAAGAACCAACAAACATCCACAAAGTCACACAAAAACATAAAGTTGAAGGACTTTAACTGGCTGCAACAGCTTATTCTCATCTTGGTTACTTATGTAAATTAGTTTGCATTGATAAATTAGGCCAAATAAGTTTATTTTCCAATTATTACAAATGTATTTGAGATGCATGGTTTCTCAGACACAAGTTATTAATATACTGGACAGACTGATCACCTTTAAAACCACAATACATTTTTTTTTTTTTTTTTATCTTTACTCATCCCAAATACCATGCTGCTCGTAAGTACAACTTATATTTATCCATGTCTGTGTTTACCCTTCTCTACTATAGTGAGAAGTGCATCACTGCATGATCATAATACAATTCATTCATTCTCTTGTGTTTTATGTTCAACAGCTTTCAAAAGAGATCACCAGCTAAACACCTGAAATATAGCCGTTTCTCATACTCACTTGTGCTTTCTACAGGAACAACTTGGAGGTCATCTTCATTGGCAGCTCTTGACATCCCACCAATCCCCTTGGCCTGCTTCATCCTGGTGATCTCCCTGAAACAAGCAGAAAACATTGATTATTTATAGTTTAGCTGTCAATAGTGTGAACAAAACTGGATGCATCATTAATATTTTGAACAAAGAAACAGCAAAGAAAGCCAACTAGGTTTTACTTCTCATCATCGCTGCTGTCATCAGAGTCGCTGTCACCCTCCCCTATAGCTTCCTGTGAAGGTGCCGCCGTTTCTTCCTCTGGCAGAGCAGCCTCCTCCTCCTCCTCCTTCTCTTCAGCTTTCCTCTTTTTACCTTTGCCTGTAAAACATCCACATTTGTCATTATTTTGTCTCAGATTCATGAGAGCTACTATCCCCTTTTAAAAGTGATATTCAACACTTGTTCACCATAGTGAATCAAGGAAATCTATTTTGTGTGAATAAATGGATGAGAAACTGGAAACTGTTTACCTGTTTGTTTGTTCTGAAGCCACTCTGTCTGTTGGAGCTCGCACTCTGCGTCTCCCTCCAGGTCGATCTCAGAGAAGATGTCCTGCAGAGCCGAAGGATGGCGGGGTTAAAGGTCAAAGGTTGCACAGATATCAGCTCATCTGCAGGTACGATTCAATGAGGGAGCATCCGTGATGACGTGAATGAAATGTGTAGATATTAGATAATGGGAGCACAAGTGGACAAACCTTGCTGAACCACAGGTTCGTCTCTCGCTCCTTCTTCACATCCTTTCCCTCTAGTTCCACCAGCAGGCCACTTCCCTGCCCTTCATCCTCCTCCTCCTCCTCTTCAGCGAACTTTACTCTGGAAAACACAAATAATTAGAAAAATGAAAACCTGAATAAGTGAACCGTTAATTACTGAGAGTATGAAATGCAGGGATGTGTTTGGCCGGAACAGCCGCTTACTTCTTCTTTGGTGCTTTCTTCTCCAGCTCTTTCTGCCTATGCTCCACCTCGTCCATGTCATCGTCATCCAAATCAGAAGCAAGGGACATTTTATCTGCCTCATCATCGTCTTCCTCAGACAGGTGGAGGTCATCGTCTCCTTCAACCAGGTCGTCGGCTATCTGCATGTCACCCTTGTTTAGATCAGCCAGCGCCTGATGGAGAGAGGAACAGTAAATCAAGACAGGTAAACGTTTCAGCTGACAATAAAATAAGATTTTAATCCCACCAGCCCAAAGTGTTTCTACGATTTTCACCTTTTGCTTATTGATGGTGCTGAGGGAGAACATGGATGAGTCGTTGGTATCTGCGATGGAGACGCCAGGCAGGTCCATCTTCAGCTCCACCCTCTCTCTCTGCTTCCTCCGCTCTTTTAGCAGCTTCCTCTTCTTCCTGATGGAGCACAACAGTTAGACACACTTTGGTTACTTAAGAAATGTCAAACGGACAGTTCCAAGTTCATATTTTTCCACAAAAGCCACATGAATAGGCAACAGGTTGAGAGGCTTGTTCAGTCAGCAACATCCGTTTATCAGAAACCACTGATATTCTTCAACATGACCATGCAGAAGTGTTTCAATTCAGGGTGAAGTAGGAAATAAAAAATAGGCTTTTTTTTTTTGGAATGTAGTAGGCATTATAACGAAATCAAACAAAAATGAATTATGAAATAAAATCCTGAGTAGAAAGAAAACAGTAATCCTGTGTTGTACCGTTTGAGCTCAGCCACCTCCTCAGCTTTCAGCTCAGCCAGTTTCTTCTCCATCTCTGCCTCCTCATTCTCCTCCTCATTCTCCTCCTCCTTTTTCTTCTTCTCCGGTTCTTCCTCTGCATCAGCCGCTTCTTCATCAGAACTTAAACTAAAAAAAACAAAAGAGGATTCTATTTAATTAGCTGCCTGGGAAAAAAAACAAAGAATATCTCAATTACTTTTTTATATAAATGTATGTGAAGAGTTTACTTGATGTCATTGTCAAGCTGTTTGGCCTCCGTCTTTAGTTTTTTGGCAAGATATTTCCTCAGCTTGGATCTCCAGTTCAGCAGCAGGCTGCAAATGTGATGGAGGAAAGAAGGAGAGACATTCCTGAGTCACTAATACTGTACACTATTTATTACCAGTGCTATCATTTATTTACTGATGTACAAACTTTGGCAGTGAGCAATAGAAACTTACCGGAGCTCTTTGCGGCCCAATACTTTGATGTCACGACAGCACTCCTTAATCTCTTCACTGGTGGCTGGGTGAGACTCCAGATCATCGTTGTCAAAGGTGATCTAAATGAAGTAAAGAGAGTGAGAGCAATACAGGAACGCTTTTCCACATCTTGATATTTGCATACTGTAAAATGGACTGTGACCCTGTAATTCTTGCAGCTGCAATTTATATCTAACTTAATGAAAATGTGCAGCATCCATCTTAGACAAGTTAAACAGCACAGAGATCTCACCGCGCTGGCTTTGCCCAGGAAGTCAATAGCGTTGTCAGCTTTCAGAAAGGTTGTCACTGTGAAGCTGTGGTAAAGTGTCAGATCACCATCCGTGTATCCCTCCGCCTGAGACAAGATAGCAGCAGCTCGGTCAATGACGCATAATATATCTGGAGTCAAAATGTTAACTCCATACTGCTCAACTAATATTTAACCATACAGTGTACGTGCCTTTGCTTTCTTGGCAGGCATCAGGTCCCTCACAGTTTTCGCCTGCACCTCCACCTCTTTGAACGCATGTTTAGGGTCAAAGAACTTACTGTCGATTTTGTCGGGGGCAAGGTAGCCTAATAAAAAACAAACAAAACAAAAAATATGGTTCAGATGTATGTAGATTGAACGTTTTTCTTCTCATCACACATAGCAGTCTGTCGCTGCCACTGACCCTGACAGATGACAAAGATCTCAGCAGACTCATTCCTGGATGCCTGCGGCTTGGTGGCCTGCACCTTCTTGAAGAACTGCTGGAAGATCCAAAGCAGTGGCTGGTAGTCTTTGGAGCGGAAGACCTTGGTGACAAAGGTGCCACCTTTGTTCAGGAAGTCACAGGCCAACTTTAGGGCCATGAGGGTCAAATGAGCTGGAGGTGAAGCAGGGAAGCAGGGACAAAGTGAGACAGTGGGACATCATGACAGGTTCCTCTAATAAACTACACAGGGACGTGAGACACAAACACACTTGAGGAAATAATGGTAAAGAAACATTTCATTTTCCATTGTTTTGTAACCTTTGCTTCAGCGGCACCCACCTTGTGAGAAGGCGTCATGTTGCCAGTTGGCTCCCACATTTGGGGCTCCGTCATTCAACACAACGTCGACCTTCCAAGTCTGCAGTTCTTTTCGCAAAGCCTGCATATGAGACAGACGGTATCTCACTTAACAAATCCTTGATAAGAACCTACCTTACTATTTGTCATTTAAAAGACCATCATATCAGTTATTCTGCAGCAAGGACACTGATGTCCGTTTTCCTTCAGTGTGGTGCCTCACCGTTCTGCATTTGTCAGTGGTGATGTCTTCTTGCAGCGCTACCACGTTGGGGATGGGCTTGATGGGCACCAGGTCAACACCTGAGAGGACAGGAGTAAACACTCTTTTAAAAACTTTTCAGCCATCAAGACTAGATGCATTTGAAAATTGGGCTTTTTTTTTTTTTAAAACCAACCAAACAGACACAAATAACCAAAGCAGGGCTACAGATTAACTTTTTACTTAATTGAACTGGTGCGCCTTACTTTTCCTTTAGGTGTACCCAATAATACATTTTAATTTAAGATCTCAACAAATTATGTAAATGATTGGTAATAGCATGAATTTAAAAAAAATAAAAAATAGGTAGACTCACCAATAATGAGACTCGATACGGGCATAAACTTGGACGCCACCTGCAACCTGAAAAGAGATTTTTTAATCATGAGTGTTTTCATTCCACAACACATTTTCAATCATTCATCTAACAGCATACAAACACAGTCTGGTTTGTGACCTCAAAACTCTGCACATTACTAAGGTTTTGGTTATTTAACCTATTAATCTGCAAAAGGGTGCATCTTCAAAAGGTAATTTTGTGATGTATGCTTCATGTCCAAGATGATGAAATGTTTGTCATGCAATAACAACATTTAAACCTGATGTTTCCACGGATTTAACTTTTGCTCAAGTAAAGAAGAAGAGCTGAGCAGATTGGCAAAGTCAGAGAAAATACTGAAATTAAAGTTTAGTATAGTCCCAGGTTGACATTGCATCAGTCCAGGCAGAAAGGGAAAACACCTCTGACGATCCAGCCCACTGATGAAGGTTTATATAGAAGCAACCATGTAACCAAATTATTCATGAGGTGCAGAGGTCACAAATACATACTACGGTATCCCATGAGGTACAAGTGTATTAACAAGTGTTTACATCAAATGAGGTGCTGAGGGCCAGTTTGGCCTAATATCAGGTTTACGAGAAGTCTGTTTGGAAGTACTTCTAACACACTGTTCAGTATCATTACTGCAGCAGTGCTTTCAACCCTTGAAATGTAATTATCATCTGATGGGTTATTGACAGGCAGCTCACCATCCTCCAGGAGCAGCACACAGGTCGACCAGAGCTCTGGCTTTCTGTAGAAACTGAAATTTACGATTGAGCTGGATGAGTTTGAAGGATGAACGAGACCGATAACCTGAAAAGACAAGATGTTGTTAGACAGCTGACATTAGAAAATCCCCCTGCAGTACGCTTTTTTTTGGTGTTACCGAGTGAGCTAGCAGTCCTGCTAATGCTAATATCTACCTCTGTGCATACATTCTCACAGTTGTCTTTTCTACGGGCGGTACGGTACCTGTTTCTTTGGCCAGGTGGTAGAATTTGTCTTTTCGGGTCTTTCCAACTTTGAGTTTCTTCCCCATGTTTGTCGCTGCGGGTTTACACTTATATTCTAACACAGAAATATCACACTCTCTCGACTTAAAGCACTCAAACGTCCATGGAAACAACACGTGCGGCTGTACCGGCGCACATATTCGACGTCACGCAGCAAGTGTTTCTTCTTCTGCTGATCTATTCTGGTGTTCGTGGAACACTTTCGCCACCTGCTGCCTGCACCACAGAGTACAATCAATGGAAACGCCACTTCAATTTGGCAACATTTTGAGAGATCAATGTAAAAAATATTATTTAAGTAAAATGTATGTAATGTGAATTGTACTTGAGTACATTGTACTTGTACTTGTACTTTTCTGGAAATTAATGTACTTAAACAGTCACTATGTAGTTTTGGAGGAGACATTCAAACTCAAAGAATTTTAATATTTCCAATATTAATGAGGTAATAATACAACAAAACTGAAAATATTTTCCATAAGTGAATAAACAAGCTGTTCTCAGAGGAAAATAAGGTCCCCAGAACACTATTTGACACTAACCAAGCATCGAAATGATTAATATTAATTTGTTTGTTTAGTATGTGATATTATTGTGAGGCTACTTAATAAGCAAGGAACAGACTCATTTGCATTTTTCATTAATACTTTATTTAATTTGTTTGAAATCGCAGCGGCATGAATGTTGGGAGACAACACCATTCAGTGAAGAACACAGCTGTCAGAAAGGCCTGTTTCTGGATCTTGTGTTGATCAGTCCCAGGACAGAGAAGGCACTGGCTGCTGCTGTCACCAAACTGATGGCCCCAATGGCCCGTGTGGCCTGTGAAGACAAGGAGGATTCATTTTATTTCTCAATGTAAAAATGATCTTAAAATATGTAGTTATTAATTGTTTTTTCATAATCTGGTCACCAGAAGTCAGCCAATGAAGGGGAACTTGGGATCTTAGAACCATTTTGCATCTTGAAGGTGCAGCATGTAAGCACTTCAGTTCCAAAAGTTAAAAAATGAAAAATATCAACAGGAAATGAAGGAATAACCGACTTCACTTCATGTCAAAGACATCTGTGTTGTGTGTTGCAGAGACATCTGTTTAAGTTAGGATGCTAACCAGCTAGCCCCGAGCCATTTTGTACGTCAAGAAATGACAGTCTGATGCTAAAACACAGTCAACACTCCCCTGGTGCTCCAAGCTCCCAGTCTGGGCAGAGTCAGCTAACATGACTGCTAGCTGCACATTTAAATGAGCTTACTAGCTAACAGCAGCTACAGTTAGCAGCAATGTATGGAGATGATTAGAGTATGAGCATGGCAGGTGGCAAATTCTTACATATTGCACCTCAACAGTACTTTACAATACAACAGGTGATCACTTTTGGCCCGGGGCCCACTATTAAGCCTCAGTTTTGGCCCTGCAAGAGAAAAGTTCTGGTGCCACTCATTTAAAGGGTTAGTACACTATTTTTCCATCAAAGCACTGCAGACCAACAGAGGTCAATCATGTTGCCCTGAGAACAATACAGAGAGAGCTGAAATCTACACATAGACACAGGCCATCATAAAGTAAATGTTAGATTTATTGAAAGGTGAGGTTTACCTTAATCTGCCACTGGGTTAAACAACATCTCTGTTAAGTGTCTTGTTCTGTTCTCAAAATGTACTTATAAAGTAATACGATGGTAGTTTGGGATTCATTGTTAACTGTGATATGCTGAGTGACGGGCTAGTATTTTGCTCTGATGACACAAGAGACAGAAACAAAACAAACAGAGAGAGACCTGCTCGGACACCCCCTCCCCGTAACGCAGGAGGGTGACAAAGTGCTCGCAGTTGCTCCCCAGCAGGTCATAGGACACCTCCTGGCCGATGAGGACTTGCGCTCGCTGGATGATTTCACAGATGGGCAGGGGCGTGTGGTTGTGGTCGTACTTGTTGTTGACACGGTACGAGTCGCTTCCCACCACCTCCTTCAGCAGCTGCATGCGCACCACTGCCTTCCGGCTGAAGACGGACTTCACACTGGACATGGCGGCTGCCGGACTCTCATCTAGAGAAGAGGAGAGACTAAGTGTGATGAGAGTCACCAGATTATCTTGGATGAAGTGTTTCCCAAGGTTTCCAGGTTAAGGAAATGTATAAAGAATGTGATGAGGAGACAACAAACAAATCCCAAAGTCATTTTTGGATCATGCCACTTGGACAGTTGTTTTTACAACTCAGATATTAAATATTACAAATTGACAGAAAGGACATGAGTTAATTTATTATCCTCTGTCCTCTGCAGACAGCTTAATCCTCATTTTATCAAAAATGGATCAGTGTTTTTTACCTGACACTCGTTATTACCTAAATCTGAAATACACTGAGGGCTTGAGGTCGATTCAGAATTTGATTTGTAACATTCAGAAAAGGAAGACAGATGTTGAACTGATGTGGAGCTTAAACTCAGCGTAAAACTATAAAGTTAGCTAGGAATGCTCAGGAGATTACCCACTTGGATATGAAAACTTTATGCCACATTTTATCCCGTTCAACATGAGTGCGATTCACGATAGTATCCCACTAATCTTCAAATTATTCTTAAAAACTTTAAACTAAAACTAAAATTGCACTCAAAACATACCGGAATCACTGTAACCTTACATTAAGTTCGAAAGCAAGTTGTATCGCTTCACAGATGGAACACACATCATTGCTTTTTGTTTCCACATCAACGCGTGTGTTTGCTGAATATTGGACCAGGATTGGTTCCCAAACTGTTTGTGATGTCACAGATTATGCTCATAGGCCCGTCTCTTATAATCAGGTTTTCAATGAACGCGGAGAAAATGTACACTTCAAGCAATGAATGTGAAACTCTGTGCATACATCGTTCTACACAGTGAAGCTCAAACATTCAACCAGGGGGACAAAAAGAAAGACACGCTTTTTGGTTGGAGGGCGACTTTAACATCAAATGTGACCTGTCGGGGGTATGAAGGTTAAAAACAGCTGGATGAGAGCAGCTAGATTCTTATTTACTGAGTTTTGATTTTCAGAGTCATTAATTGCACCATTTCCAGCTAAAGTGTGTCAAAATCAGCCGTGTTTGCAGAGGTACCGCTTTGTTTCTGTTAACTTAGCTCTGCCGGTTACAACTCGTCTCTTGGAGGCTCCTACTGACCGACAGGAGTCAAGTTGATGATGTAACCATCTCCCAGGTAGAGAGCCCAGTGCTGATAGGCCGGTCTGAAGATCTCAATGAGGTCACCAGGCTGGGGGTCAGCGTAGGGGTCAGGAAGGTCAGGGTCATTAGAGGCCATCTGCACACAAACGCACACAGACATGTGGACAAAAGTACATTTCTTGCGCATGAATTGCTTTCATGAAAGGCATGCACACCTTGAATGTGCCTATTATTTAAAAAAAGACATTTGCTTCTAAGATAAGGATGTTTAGATGATGGCATGATTGTTGTTGTCAAGAAACATCTGATGCAATGTGACAATGTGACAAACATGAATACATTTATGAAAATTCAAATCTTACTTTTCTATAAATCCTTTTGAAACCAGCCACAAATGCTGGATTACTTACTAAATTATGGAAATGTAGCTTTAGTTTGACTCTCGAAACGACCGCCGTCTCACAGACATTCCACTTTTCAAAGGGGAGATCAACGGGGTCTTTCATTTTTCCGTCATTAGATGTCCACGTTAGCCCGTCATAAAAACACACACTGTTAAATCACACTAACAGCCGTCCTGCCAACTTACAGTAGAGTTTTGTTCTTGTTTATCCATCCCACATCATGCTTCCACAAATTCTAAAAAGAGAAGAAAACACAGATGGGAAAAACAAACAACAAAACTGCTTTTGACCCACTGACAGATCACTGAATGGTTGTCTAAGGACCCTGAAATATACATATATATACACATATTTGAATTTTTCTGACTCACTTTGTTGTAAGACATAACTAAATCCCCAGAGAGAGAGAATGCTAGATGGGATGGTTCAATGTAAAGGGCTCCCATAAATACACACACAGACAAAACACCAGCTCACACACACACAATACACACACAAGCTCTTGTGTCACCTGTGCTGCCACAATGGCATCGACACAATGGGGAAGCTGACAGAAAAATAGTTTGTGCCCAGGTGATTTCACATAGAAACGATCAGCCCCCGAAACGTGAACTTGTATCGCTTTGAAAACATCTTTGGATCACCTCAGATAAATGATTCAAAAGATTAAAATGTCAAGATTTTTTGCGTTAATTCCACCGAGACAAGAGTTTAGTTTGGGATGAAATCTATATCTGCCTGGGAGAGCAATGAGTATATCCATCTCATCAATAATGTATGATACTGAAGCCACGCTGAAAAAAGAAAGCCACATATTATTTTACCAGTCCGAAGCTCCATCAGCACCATAACATAAAAACTTACTCTACTATACTTATATTATGTAAGTATTTTGTAGAAATGCTCTATAAACATCTATTGTTACTGTGAATACAAAACAATCCCTCGGAATACCACATAAAACTTCAATATTTGGTGTCATAAACACCTCTAGAGTCTCTCACTATAGCATTAGCAACGTGATTTTATTGAAGATGTGAGAAAGACTTCATGTCAGAGGCTCAACCAGTCAACACAAACGCGTGCAATTGTGATACTTACTCAAACACCAGCAGCTTTTTCTTCCTCACCATTTTAATTCTCCATCATAAATCCGCACATAACCATTAAAAAACGAAAATCCAGCAAGAAAGGAGAAACAGAAGGAGATCGATTCAGAATTTTTTCTGAGATGACAAAAGGTTGCCAAGTATCCCAAACCAGACGCTGGAGGTCCCGGTGGAGGTATTTCAGTGTCCGCTGCTCTGACTGATGATGACAGTTTGCCAGAGTTGCTAGGGTCACACGCACATACACACAGAGAGGCGTTTCCTCTCTGGTATTGTCCCATTCACAGGCTGCTATTCTGAGCAAGAGTTATTGTGGGGCTTGTAAAAGGCAGCACATACATGACTGATTTCATTTGACTGGTGTGTGTGATCTCTGTGCTTGGAGACTTTGGCGTAGCAGCCCATGTTCATTTATTCATTAATACAGCATGTAATGTGTCAAAATTGAACGTATGAAAGCGATGTTTTTTTTAATGACATCTAGAGAAAGTAAATTTCTCTCATCAAGCTTGATGTAAAATGTCTAAAGTAACTGCCCATGACGGTGCATGAGTAAATGCACTCAGTCACATCAATTGATATAGTAGATAATATGAGAATACATTTATCTGTTATGTTTACAATGCAGTAAATCTGCCCTGTGTATGATTACATATGCCCTTGGTGTTGTAAACTGGACCTGAATGCCAGCTACATTAAAGGAGATCTCAGGGGCTGGATGCATTCTTTGCATAATGATTGGCTGCTGCCAGCCTCCCCTACGTCACTTGTCTCCGCCCCCACTTCGTAAAGGGCAGTTGGAAGAAGCAGCGTCAAGCTGACGTCAGGGAATCTGAACAGAGCAGGAAGTAAGATCATTTCAGTTTCAAAATCAAATAACAAAGAGGTTAAGGTAAATGTTAAAATAATAATAATAATAATAATAATAATAATAATAATAATAATAATAATAATAATAATAATAATAATAATGAGAGTACAGTGTGCCAGAGGGACAGGGATGAAATTGATCTTGTGTAGCAGGCAGGTTTAAAGACACTGTTTAATGATATTAAATGAACAACTATGAATTGTATGTTGTGTACAAGAATTGTTGGATTTTACTACTGATGTTAAAATAATTCCTCGATAATTTAGAACTGGAGGAAGGAGATTGGAGTCAGCTCAAAGTTCAAACAAGGTTTTACACTTTTACAAGAGGAGCATTCACAGAGCAACACGCAGGTCTGTTACAAAGTGAAGACTCAATGTCTCAGGAGAAAAGCATGGTATTTATCTGTCTCTGTGGGTGTGTTTTCACTCTGATAGTTACTCATTTTATTTATTGATTTAGTGATTAGTCAATACCTTACATGGGTCATAAAACAACACAAAGGGTCACAGGTCATGTTTAAACGGTTACATTGAATATTCCTGTTTAAGACTTCAGTTCGCATTTCTCCATGAAGTTCAACATTTCCATCACAATGACATTCATTATTCATTCATTATTCATTATTTATATAAAAATCAGCAATAAGCTGTAACTTCAGCCTGACACTTTTTTGGTCTTTAGAAAATCTTTATGCTTATGTATTATTTTCTACTGTACTGCTTTGTCGGTAAAAATTTCTTTTTTTTTTTTTTTTATGTTTGTTGTTGTTTTATTTTTTCACAGTTTTTTT